>PVKU01006412.1:81744-104482 GCA_004027475.1 Anoura caudifer
CCCCCCCCCCCCCCCCCCCCCGCTACCTCATTCATAATAGCACTTGTCGCTCTGCTGTTCTTGTCCCTTCCAGCTATGCTGTGATTGTCTTCTTGGGTAGGGGCTTTTTTCCTCTGTTCACTGGGCCCAGCACCTAATAGGTACCTGATACATGTTATATCCAAATAAATAAAATAGCTTTCCTGCTTTTAATATATGACTGTGGTTTAAGAAGGTAATGATTTCAAAGTACTATATGTTGGATTCCATTTTTCACTAATAAGGGAAATAATATCTGGCTGTAACATGGAATTAGAATACAGTTTTTGACATTTGATCAAGGTTTTTTACACTCAGTTATTTTTATGAATCTTTGAATGTGTTCTGCCCAAAATATCCTTCGGATCAGCTTGTGCTCTCCTTGCACAGTGACGCATTTACTATGAGTCAGTACTAGGAGAAACGACTTCTCGCCTCCAAGTGGCTTAGAGGAAGCAGAGTGATTAGTTTTCACATCAGTCAGCATGAAGGAAATGTATTCTACAGTTTCTGGTGTTGCTGAAATTTGCGGTATTGTTGTATTTGAAGAATTTTTTTTTCTAAGAGTTTTATAGTTTTAGCTCTTATTTATGTCCATGATCTGTTTTGAGTTAATTTTTATTTTTCAGTTAAGTCGACATTCAGTATTATTATTGTATTTCAGGTATACAGCATAGTTGTTAGACATTTACATAATTTACAAAGTGAGTCCCCCCATAAATCTGTTACCACCACCACCCCCAGTACCATACGTGGTTGTTACCATATTGTTGCCTATATTCCTTATGCTGTACTTTACATTGAAGCATAATTTGAGATATCTCTTTTCTTTAGAGATAAAAATACATAAGACAAATGATCAAGAAAAGCAGAGGAGGAAAACAGTTGGGCGACTTGGGTGCAATTACTGGTGCAGTAGAACTCAGGAAGCATTTTTACAGTTTTGCAGGAGATTTGAAACAAGGCAAAAAGATAGGATAGGATATAAGGGGGTACCGTGAACACGGATTAGGACATCTTGCCTGGTTCCAAATGTTTATGTCACTTATTCCCCTCACCACAGGTTCTCAGTTATTCCTAAAAGCACTTCATGCCTCTTGTTGTCTATTGGAATTCATTTTAAACAGGTTGAACAGCCCTGTGCACCAGGGGCCTGTAAAGGAAATTCTTTGGAGGATGAAGTTCAGTCAGGGCAACAAATATTTAGGCATTTCCAAAGTTCCAGACACTGTGGAAAACAGTTTTGAAAGGAAAAAATATATATATATATGTACACACACACGGTTCTGTCCTCTTGGAGCTTACTGTCTACTAAGAAGAGAATGTTGAGTAATCACAACTAACTCACTAATCACAAGTGAGCAGAGTATGTGGCGAGGGAGAAGCACCAGGTGCTTGTGCGAGAGCGTGAGCTGGAATTAGGAGGTCTGGCTTGTCTGCCTGAGGAAGTGAGTTTTACCTGAGATTCAAAGGTCGAGTCATCATTAGCCAAGCAGAGAAGAAAGGGAAGAACATTCAGGAGGCAGGAGGCAGGAGGGAACACAGCAAGCTCCAGGACCTGGAGAGGTAGCACCTGCCCCTCCCGCCTGTTGGAGGGATCTCGCACGTTCCCCATTTGGGAAGCTTTTGTAGTGGTACCCTTACCTCAGAAGGATTTTTCTTATTTTGTTTCTATTTTTTCTAACTTTTCACTATGGAAATTTTTAGACACGAACAAAGGTAGAAGTAATAACAAAACTTTCATGTTCCCATGACTGAGCTTCAACAATTACCGGTTTATGGCTGATCTTCTTTTGTGCATACACCCTACCCTCTACCCCTTCCTTCCTTGGAATCAAATGCCAGACATCATATCACTTCTTTAGTGAGTGTTTTAATGTGCATCCAGTTTCCCAGGAGTCCTGGTGTTTGGATTTTATGGGACTCTGCTAGACAAAGGACCAAGCTACAGTGGCTTGGGAAAAAGAGGGTGACTGCAGTTCATGGTTTCCCCTGACACTTGTAACCCAGTGTCTGTCCTGTGGACCAGCCCACAGTTCCCCACCACCTTAGCAGGTTTACCCCATGGTACCCCGTGGGACGTCAGCGGTATTTATGAATTCCTTTTGGACTGTTTTCAGAAGGAGAGGATGAGGAGGATGAGGAGGATGAGGATGGTGAGGAGGAAGAGTTTGATGATGAAGAGGATGAAGATGAAGACGACGATGTAGAAGGGGAAGAGGATGAAGATGAAGTCAGTGGGGAGGTCAGTGTTACTCTGCTGCCATACTTCCTAATTAAAATTAGTAAAAAGAAGAAAGGAAAAAGAAAAGGGAAAGGCCTTCTGAAGAAATTAGTATACTTGTGAATAGTCTAATCAGTCTGATTAATTTAGCTCTTGTAACTCCCACCCCCTTTTAATAAATACTAAATGGAATGCTAACTGAGAGCAGGGGGTGCAGTGTTAAATAAGAATGTGGTCCTGCCCTGGGAGAACAGGCAGTCTGGTTTAATGGGACACCTAGTACTACAATATCTCAAAGGGGCTGAATGCCATACAAGGACAGGAGAACGCAGTGACTTGACTTGGACCCTCAAGGAGGTTTGTAAAAACAGGCGAGGGATTAGTTTAGATGTCATCAATAAGCATGTTGTTTTTTAGTGCAGAAATAAGTATGAGCACTTTATAATTTTCATAGGTCTTTAATTAAAGTTCCTGAGAGAAGCTTTTTATAACAGTGGTAATATAGATATCTTTGTCCAAACCTGCTTTGAAATTCAAGATTTTTAAGTCATTTCTTGAATTATTCATTTAAAGTTGTACACTAATTAAACATGTCTGGAAAATAAAATGCTTCTGAAAAGCAATTTGCAAAGAAAATTTTAAATTAAACTTATTAAGAAAAATGTTTCAGTCCATCAAATTAGATAAAAATAACATTAAAGTTTTCTCCTTGGTGAATTGTTACATTTATTGGGAAATTATTTAGTTTTTGTACTTCTCAACTTGGCAGAATTAGTCTTAATAATCATACGCCATTACCATTCTTCAGGAAGAAGAATTTGGACATGATGGAGAAGTTGATGAAGATGAAGACGATGAGGATGAGGATGAAGATGAAGGTGGGTCTAATGCATGTATTTTGATCCTCAGTTTGTGGGTGGGTGTCCATTAATTTAGAATTTGGAACCACAGAGAAAATAAAACGCCCTTTGCCCTGGTGGTCTCACAGGCTCTTTGTATGGACAGATAGCCCTGCCAGTGTGTCTGCTAGTGCTGCCCACCTGCCCTCCAGCGAGCAATTGGGAGTGCCTGTTTGGGGGACGGGGGCCCAGTTTTCATCCCCACGCTTGGGCTGTGTTTAGACCCTATTGTCTGGGTTATTGCCAGGCTTGAGTTTCTATGTTTTGAATTATTTCCTTTAAAAAAGTCATAATTGGGTCGTAATTTTTGCAGGATATACACATAGCACCTTCCCATTTTATCAACATTATTCCTCCCCCCGCCCCCTCCAGCTGAAACCCGTGAAACACCATTTATTACTCACTGAAAGTATAGATTCCTGTGCTTGTGTGGGTTTTAGAGGACGAGGTTGTTTGCTGTGCTTTCCATTGGTTCAGATGTTTTCAGCATCTGTTCTCTGTGCCAGGCACTAGACAAACTTTACAATGATAGAACAGTCATCGGACCTAATTTCTGCCTTTGCGGAGCTTTTTGGGATGTAATTTAACAAGGATTTAGTCGATTTAATTGACATAGCCATGAATATTTATTAGTTGACAGAACAATGATATGCAGGCCTCTGTGTCCGAAATACCTAAGGGGTCTAAGTAATCTTTTTTTACTCGGTGTTGACTTGCTGCAGTTTGAGTCTTGCCACGTTTAAGCCTACATACTTCGTGTTATCTCACTTAATCCTCAGAATAACACTAAGTCAGTACCATTGTTTCCATTTTATAAGAACAAGGAAACAGGCTTCAAGGGAAGGGGTTGAGCAGCCTGCCCAAGGTCAGTTGTTAGCATGGGTCAAAAACAGGCTGACTCCAAGGTCCTTGCTCTGCACTTTAATAGCTGCTTATGTTTCATGGGACCAGCAGGTGTAAGAAACATTTGGAAGACTGCAACTTAAATTGAAAAAACTGGTTGAACTTTGTTGTGATTTGAGATGCTACTGTGCATTTTGCCCTTCTTGGTTCTGTGGTCACTATTTATGGTTTTTAAAATTAATACATCTTAATTAATGAACAACTTGTCTATCAGATCAAGCTGACATCTTTTTTTAATCTCTCAACCATCAAAAAAATCCATTGTTTTTACTTTCATTAGCAATAACCTAGGCAGCATGCCTTTTCAGTTGTCTCAAAGTGAATTTTTGTTATTGTGCAGAGGAGGAAGAAAGCGGGAAAGGTGAAAAGAGGAAGAGAGAAACAGACGATGAAGGAGAAGATGATTAAGATGCTAAATAACCTGCAAAAAAAGAACTGTTCAGTATTGGTTGGACTGCTCGTATGGATTTGGTAGCTGTTTAAAAAAATAAAAAAGGTAGCTGTGATACAAACCCCAGGACACCCACCCACCCAAAGAGCCAAAGAATAGTTCCTGTGACATTCCGCCTTCCTCCATTTAGTCCCTTTTGGAAGTTCACCACCAAGCTTGGGGACTGCACCCCAGCAAAATTGTAAGCGTTGTTAGGTTTCCATGTAAGATTCTTGCTGTAGCGTGGATAGCTGTGATTGGCGAGTCGGCCGTCTGTGGCTACCAGTTACACCAAGATTATAACAGCATTTCTACTTTCTGTACAACAAAGAAGCTTTGTAAATAAAATCTTAACATTTTGGGTCTGTTTTTTTTTTCATGCTTTTCTTTTCTTTTTAATGAAGTCTTTTTACATTAGGACATTTTATGTGACAACTGCCAAAAAGTATTTTTAAGAATTTAAGTGAAATAAACATGTTCCTCTTTGGTAAAGCCTAGTTGTATGCTTACATTTTTAAATTGGACTTCAGTTGTAAGCTCATGTTAAAGCACACTAAAGAGCTGGTTTCTTTGGCGTTTTTATGTTAGTGTTTATTGAGGGGAAATGCACAAGTGTGTAGAATCTGAAGCATTTACATCCAATTTCATTCTTGATGACTGAGGGAGTAAATGAAGTAGACTTTTTAACAATCATGTTTGAAATTCAGTGCTCTAGAGCCCCTGAAAGCAAATCAAAATGATGTTAGGTTCAAGTAACAGTTGAATTAAGGAAAAGAAGATAGTGTAATAAGGGCAAAAGCCTCACCCCGAGACCTGGGAGATCCGAATTCCAATTCTGGCTCTGCCACTGATTTCCTGGGTGGCTTTGTGTTGACCTCTAGATCACCTCCCAGTCTATAAAATTGGGGCAGGGGGTGGCCAAATGGCTTCCGAAGCCCTGCAGCACTGATGGTCTGTGACCCTCATTGCCAGGAAGGTCTGAAGGAAAAAATGGGCTTTGCACCATGGCTGGATCATGGAGGGTTTGACTGACAGGTGAACAGAGAGTATAGTTTGTTATCAAGACAGGAATGCTAACGAGGAATGACATGTGAAAAGCCTCATGGAAGAGCTGGTAGGCACAGCCTGAGGTCAAGTTGGCTTTTCCAAAAGATGGAAATTTTCTCTATTCTTACAGATCTTAAAGGGTTTGCAGGGAGGGGTTAAGATACTCTACAGTTTGCATTTGATGACTCACCCATTTAATAGATGTGTGACTACATTGTCAATATTTTTGTAATGAAAGATTTGAGTACTGCTTTAGTAAATCTTAGCTATAAACTATTTAAATGAGGGGATTTTATGCATGTAAATGCAGTATTAAAAATTGCAATCTAATTTGAATTTGTATCTAGAAAAAGTTATGTAGTGTTATTGGAACCCCCAAATCGTGTGTTTTAAAAGTGAAGTCTCTAAACTAGAGTTGGCTTTTTGCAAAGGAAATTCAAGAAAATTGGATTTCTGGTTTAGCAGATATACTACTTTATTTTCTCCAACTACAGGACTTACCTGCCATTTGGCAAACCTTCAAGACAATAAAGCATTTTCTTCTGTAGCCTAAGTGTCCTTAGGCTTTGCAGCTGTCAAATATGAAACAGTAACTTTGAATGATTATTTTTCCTGCCTTTTTTTTTTAAAGGTTTTATTCATTTATTTTTAGAGAGAGGGAGAGAAATATCAATGTGTGGTTGCCTCCCCCCACTGGGTACCTGGCCTGCAACCCAGGCATGTGCCCTGACTGGGAATTGAACCAGCAACCCCTTGGTTCACAGGTTAGCACTCAGTCCACTGAGCCACACCAGCCATGGCTATTTTTCCTGCTTTTTCAAGTTTACAGAACTTTCCAATATCTACCAAGCACCCAGGATATGCCAGGCTCATGGCTGGGCAAGAGGGAGGGAGGTTGGGATAGAGGCAAGCCAACCCTTGGGTACACGGAGCAGGGAAGTGAAGACATACAGTGATATTTACTAGGACCTAAAGTAAGTGTTAGGATAATTCAGAGGCCAGAAAGGTGGCATCCAACTAGCAGGATTGCTGAAGTTTCCTGGAAAGGAAAGTACTTGAGCCATATAAGCAAATATGCATAGGGTTTAGAAATAGGAATAGAGAATACAGAGGAGCAGATGAGTAGAGGGTAGGGATTATTGAGTACATTTAGATTCAGATAGGGAAGTCTGACTAGTGAATGAGCAGGAATAAGAGGAATGGCCAGTGAGACTGGACCAGTAATTTGGGACCTTACCCTAGAGGGCCTTGAAGGTCAAACTGCATTCACTTCATAAAATGTCAACTTGGCCTGCTATATGTGGTGAGTGAGTATGTCTAGGGAATTACCAAGCCAGGTTTTCATTTCTACTGTTTTTTAAAAATTAGGTTATCCAGAAGCCTGTGACATTTTGGCCTGTTGGAGACCTCCGAGGCTCCGCTGTTCTTGACTAAAGAATTTTTAAATTCTTGAAGAAGCAAGTTTATTGGTGATAAGCTCATAGGCAGCTCTGATTTCTGGAGCTGCCTCCCATGTGAAGGTCTTTGAACGGGTTTGCCTCCAGCTTTTGCAGCAAATTTTAGAGTTATAAAATGAGCTGAGTGGGAGCTGTGATGGGCTGGATGACTAGTCCTGACTAGTTAGAGGCATCTCTTTCACACATGCATGCACCCTCCAACCAGAGCAGCGGCCCTGTCCCTGGGTGATACGCTGGAAACCATGATTGCATTGGAATCATTTGTCCTTGAATAGTAAAAGCTGGAAACATCACTCATTGTGGAGATTAGGAAACAGGCACAGGAGAGATGAGCTGTTTTCAACACTGTGCCCTTACCCTGAATTCACTCCTGCTACAGGAATCCAGGACCTGAAGAGTGACTGACAGTTTTTGAAATGCAGACAAACCATCTCATGTAAGGACTCCCCCACCCCATCACCAGGACTCCTCTGTCCCACGTGAGGATAGTTAGAGCAGGGTCAGTCCTTTGCACCTCTGGCACTTCTCTTTGGGGTACACTACTGGGCCACCAGAGAAAGGTGGGAGAAACACAAAGGTTCTACCCTCAGGCTACGACCCTCTCTTCTCTCCAGCCCTGTCAGGTTGTGCTGACATCAATTTTAATGAGGCTGGTGATACCACTGTGTTGACAGTTTGAAAAGGGAGGAGTCAAGTTACCAGTGCTCTTAAGCTCTAGCCAGCCCAACAGTTGTTCTTCAGGAAAACCACCAAGACTACAGGAAGCGTAGAAGTTCTTCCCAGAGCCAATTAGGTCAGCTTCATGATCTCTGACCATGTACTTTACAACTTGTCTCAGCAGTGTTGGGGAGGGCATATAGGGAAAAGAAAATGACTTTGAAAGTTACTCTGATAGAGGGGCTTGACCCCAGGCCAGGAGCGGTTTGGGGAGTGTGTGTGTGTTTGTGTGTGTGTGTGTGTGTGTGTGTGTGTTCGTTCATTATGGCACCACCCCCACCCCAGCCCTAAGAAAGCAAGAGGGAAGTTGGGAGGGAGACCTCAATCCAAACACCTGTTCTAGCCCCAGCCTGGCTACTGACTGGTATGTGACCTTTCTGAGTCCCTTTTCCTTCTGTGAGCCTTCATTCAGCTCCTCACCTGAAACTATGGGCCTAGCCCTGGCTGGTGGCTCAGTTGGTAGGAGTGTCATCCCTTACATCAAAAGGCTGTGGGGTTTGATTCCCAGTAAGAGCACATACCTAGGTTGCGGGTTCACTTTCCAGTTGGGGCACATTGGGGTACAGTGGCAGGCAACCAACTGACATTTCTCTCTCCCCCATCCCAGTCACATAAGCATATCCTCGGGTGAGGATTAAAAAAAAATACAGGGCCCAAGCTAAAAGACCTTGCAGCTGTGTAAGTCTGAATGTGGTACACGCCAAGTTCTAACCAGCAACAGAGGTATTAAGTTACTCATGCTGTCACTCCCAGTCACCCCAGCACCCTACCGAAGAGGGGTAAGGGTTTGGGGGCTGGTGGAAAATGTCTGCTGTGCTTTGGGCTCAACAGAATAGAAAGGGATAGACCTGTATGTAGCAGGAGACCGGAGTGGAAGCTAGAAAAGTCATTAGGAAAAGGCTGAATGAGGGCTGCACCCCCAGGACTGACAGCGAGTGAGGCGTTTTCCAAAAACTGCAATAGGAATCCTAGAATGTCGTTTTACTAGTCACACTTGTCAGTCTTCTGGTAAGTAGCATTGCCGTCTTACGTGACCGTGACCATGAGCATGAGCAGGATGTGTATCTACCACTAGGGGGCACTCCTGCTGCAAGTCAGGAAGGGAGCCAATGGCCATTTGTGGGAAGAATTAATTTTTAAACCTCAGTCTCCTTCCCCTGCGAAATAATACACTGCGACCGCCATTTTACAGATGTGGAAACTGAGGGATTTAGAGGTGAAGGGCCTTACCCAAAGTCTGGTAGCCAGTAAATGCTGGGTCTGGCTTGGATTCCAGCCCCGTTCTGCCTGAGTCTTAAGTTTGCATTCTTTGCCCCATGTGCCTCCTTAGGCCCTCCGACTCTTGGCTCCAATGATGAGGAAGTTAGTGAACCTGTTTCTTCCTCCTCAGTCTAGGAGCAAGGTAGAGGCTGGCTAACAAGACCCTGTTGTTTCCAAAGGTTCAGGACAGTTGAGAACAGCGCTAAAGTTTTTGGAGTTGGAACCATCCAGTGCTTAGGGGTGGACGAACAGTGAGCCTTCCATACTGCCGCTCTGGGGTTGGGGAGCTTGGGTGGATCAAAACTCCCCTTCCTCCTCAGGGACACTTTCCAGAAAGCTGACTGTGGGGAGCAGTTGCGTTCCCCTAAGAGGCTGAATGTGGCTGGGGAGTAAACATGAAGTCAGTTAGGCCTCAGTCTTCATTGTCATCTCTCCTTTTGAGCACTTGCTCATTAAGAAAATGTTTCTTGGTACTTACTAAACAGTCCAGACCCTGCTCTGAAGGGGTCTCCTAGCCCTGTAGGACAGGATACAGTTATAACACCAGGCTCAAGCAACATAAAAGGCGGAGGCCTGGTCTGTCTTGTTCACCATTGTACTGCTAGGGCTTTGCATTTTAGAGCTTATTAGGTGCTCTAGATGTTTCCTAACTCAAAGGAGCTCCGTAGAGAGGGAACTACAGAGGAGACGAGGCAGTTGCCATAAAGGGTAATAAGTGGATAAAGAAGAAGATCCTACGGCAGCCCAGAGAAGGCTGTTGGAGAGATGAGAGAAAGTTCTGAGGGGAAGTGCCTCCTAGGCTGAAGGACCTCAGAATGTGGCCAAGCATGGCTCAGTATGGTGGGGGTGGAGGAGCCGGGAGCATGCAGGCTCAGAAAACAGCCTGTGCCAAAGCCTGGAAGTGAGAGAACCATGATCCTTTATGGGAACTTAAAAGCACAGAGTGGGGAAAAATTAGGCAGGTGTCTCAGTTGGAGCATCATCCCTGTGCACCAAAAGGTTGCAGTTTTGATTCCCAGTCAGGGCGTGTACTGGAGGCAATCGATTGCTCTCCCTTCTCTCTCTAAAATTAATAAAACATATCCATAGGTGAGGATAAAAACAAATTAGGCAGGAATCTTAGGTTGGAGGAGACTTTGCAAGAGCCAATTTCCGGAGGGACTTAGCACAGTCAGGCTGGCCACTGTGGCCCCAGACCCCAAGGTCTCAGGTCTGGGAACTGGGCCCTCATTCTCTACCTTAATTCCTGTGACCAAGCACTCTGAGTACCCTAGTTTCTCCAAAGCTAAGCTCTACCTTGCCTCTCCTGCTAATAAAGAAAAACCTCATTGGTTTTAATTTGTTTTAAAGCTCTTCCCACATGCTCTTAACCATTTTGACAGACTGAACATTGATTTGTTATCCAAGCAGAAAAGCAACAGAAATTCACAGGAATTTTATTTATTTAAAAAAATTTTTTTATTTATTTTTAGAGAGAAAGGAAGGGAGGGAGAAAGAGAGGGAGAGAAACATCAATGTGTGGTTGCCTTGTGCGCCTCCAACTGGAAACCTGGCCCTCAAACCAGGCATGTTCCCTGACTGGGAATTGAACCAGAGACCCTTTGGTTCACAGGCCAGCACTCAATCCACTGAGCCACACCAGCCAGGGCTACCAGGAACTTTAAAAAGAATGAGAGAGGAATGAAAATTGCATCCTTTCCTCCTTGTTACGGTAAGGTAAAGTAGTACTACTTTAATTTACTGGAAGGTCCTATTTAATCACAGGTAACATCAGCCTAACTTTTTTTTGTGGGATAAATGTATTTGAAAACATAATTCCTCCTTTTCCCCCTCTAAACTTAATTTCTACTTATTCACAAATTACGTAAAACCATAACAGTTTCTTTAGCCGAAAGTGACTGAGTTACTTTATTGTTGGGTTTCATTTTCTCTGTCACCAGGGTGTTTCAATCAGCCTCAGCCAGGTGTAAAGGCTGTTTTAACCTGAGCGACACGCAGCACTCTCCATCTAGTCTAGCACACCCACACATCCCGGATGAATGAGCGCTGCAGCAATCTCCTCCTCCCCTTTGGCTGCTTCCTCCTGGCCTCCAAACATGCACTTCTTCAGAACCCCTCAACTCTGGGACCTCCTCTAGCCCATGATCCATTTTTTCCATTTGCTTTTAACAACTGAACTTTGCCAAGAAAAGGTCTATTTTCACCCCTTCGGTTTCGTCACCTCTCCTCAGCCACCAGATCTGTTATGAATAGTGGCCTCCTTTCTCCCAAGACCCCCCTGGTTCTTGCTCCTCATTCTCCTGAACTACTCTGGGCTTTTGACCCTGTGAGTCTCCCCTCCTTAGGACAGTGTCACCTGCTTCTAGTCCCTTTCTCCATTCCTTCCAGGGCATCTGCAAGGGGCTATATGCTCCACACTGCTTATCCCTCCGCATACTCTCTCCTTCAGCAGTCTAACAGATCTGTGGTCTTTTCCTCCCTCAGGATGGCCCCCAGATCTCTCTCTCCCTCCCAGACCTCTACGCTGAGCTTCAGACCTGCCTCTCCTCCTGCCTGGTGGACAGTCTCACCTGCATGTCCAAAACCTACCCATCTCACCTTCTACCCAAGAAAGGCCTCCTCCTCTCCTTTCTGTCGTTGTTGTTACTTTGCTCATCAGTTTTGATAAGTCAAGTTGGAAACCAATGTTATGTTTTCTTTCAAACTGACCCTCCCCCCCCTCCACCCAATATTGCCTGCAACCCAACAGAGTTAGGTTCCTAGGCTGGGAAGCAGTTCAGGGTCCAAGTCCCAACTTAACTACAGGCCAAGTACTCTGATGAGGCTTTTGTAGACAGAAGGACTAACTCATTCATGATCAAGAATCTCAGGAAGGACTAATGCATTCGTGATCAAGAGCTGATTAGTAGCAGGTACTGGGCTCGAGCCAGCACTGTAATTCTAAATCCAGAATCCGTTTATTCCATCATACAGTAGGGCAGCGATTGCCAACCGTTTTGGTACGAGGCACCAGTTCGTGGAAGACAATTTTTCCACGGACAGGACGCGGGGCGGGGGGACGGGAGGAAGGAGCTCAGGCGGTAATGCGAGTGATAGGGCGCGGGATGAAGCTTCGCTCGTTGCCCGCCGCTCACCACCTGCTGTGAGCCCTGTTCCTAACAGGCCAGTGCCAGCCCGTGGCCCAGGGGTTGGGGACACCCTGCTGTAGGGCACGCTCTCCCGTCGCCTTTGGGAGCTGGACCTAGACTACGTCCTGCGAAGACAGCTGTCAGCCCTTCCGAGAATGTTTGTTCTGCCCCACCCATAGTGACCCTGCGACCGTCGGGGACCAAGCTTCCGGGCCCAAAGCCTGAAAGCTGAGCCTCCCCGTCCCGCGGCAACGCCCTCCTGGCGGGTAGCTCCGCCCCCTGCCCCGATTGGCTAGCGGAGCCCGGGGATTGGCTGCGCAGCCGGCGCGGGCTGACGTGGCGGGGGCTACGTGTGGGACCCTGGCTGCAGACTGAGGAGACTAGAGGCCGCGGCCCCGGGACCCGGCGAGTGGAGTGGCGCGGCAGCAGCGATGCCGCTGGAGCTGGAACTGTGTCCCGGGCGCAGGGTGGGCGGGCAGCACCCGTGCTTCATCATTGCCGAGATCGGCCAGAACCACCAGGGCGACCTGGACGTGGCCAAGCGCATGATCCGCGTGGCCAAGGTGAGGGGAGTGCTCCAGAGGAGAGGGGTGAGGGGATCCGGAGACGGGAAGGGTCTCGGGCAGCCGGGACCACCTTTCTTTCTCTCTCTCGTGCCCTGCATCTAGTCTGGTGTCCTGCTTGCCTGATGCATTTCTGAATCTTTCGAAATCCTCTTCATTCCTGCTCCACCCTGAATTCTCCTTTCCCGACCTCCCTCGCCCCCTCCTGGTGGCTGAATAGTCTTTCTAAAACACAGGTTTGATCAAGTTGTACCCCCTGCCGACACCTTCAGTGGCTCCCCACTGACCTTGGGTAAAGTCGGAACCCCCTGTCCCGTGTATTCGAAAAGAGTCATCGGGAGGCTTTGGCTAGAAATAAACGACAAAGATTTACTCAGTGGTCTTAGAGTGTGGAAACAAAATTAGGCAAAAATCCAGCTGTGTTCTCAAGAAGAAAAGAACGTTAGGAGTTCTTAAAATAAAGTCACATCCTTGAGACTGACCAGTTCTGCATTCTTAGTTGGTCCAGGGTGCTTATCAATCGGAGGCCAGGCTTCTGGTCAAGTCCCGAGCCCTTTAGGGCTCAGTCAGGTTTGATGTATGTTGGCGTATTGACATACATCCAGCTGATTGATCTCTGAGTATTGATGCAGGACTGGAAAGTTCAAAAATTTCAGTTGTGAAGCAAGTTAAGATAAGAAAAAGAATCCTTTTCCTCCTGTCTTCCAGACGTTGATGATCTGGCCCCTTGCTGCCTGTTACTTATCTCTGACATCTTCCAATGACATCGAATTACTTGGCAGGAATTTTTGGAAATTTCTGGAAATTGCTGTCATCTCTCTTACCTGCCTTGTGTTTGGAATATGAAATAGTTAAAATACCAGGACTCTGGATTCAAATCCTGACTTAACAACTTACCAGCTGTGTGAATGTGGGCTAGATCCTTAATCTCCGTGACCCTCAGTGCCTCATTTGAAACCAGGCTTGAAGATGATAGTACTTAGCTCAGAGTTATAAGGATCAAGAGAGGTAACTTATGCACAGTGCACAGCATAGATTTTGGCACATAGGGTTCCATACAGCCATGCTCCACATAACGAAGTTTGGGTCAAGGACTGGCAGCACATATGGTGGTGTTTCCATAAGACAGATTGTAATGGAGCTGAAAAGTTTCTGTCGCCTCCTGACTTGGGAGCTGTCTACTGTCAGGGCACTGTGCATCCCCTGCCTGTCTGTGGCGATGCTGGTATAAACAAATCAACTGCACTGCCAGTTGGATAAAAGTAGTTGATCCTTGAACAGTGTGGGAGTTAGGGGTGTGGAACCCCACCTTCCTGCACAGTTGAAAATCTGTTTAAAACTTCCCCAGAATTTCAGTGTCCACAGGGGATTAGTTCCAGGCCCCTCCCTGGTACCAAAATCCTAGATGTTCAAGTGCCAACTGTATACCACATACAATTATGTATAGTACATAAAGCTTGATAATGATAAATGATTATGTTACTGGTTTACATAATTATTATACTACTTATGATATTGAGAGTATACTGTTTACTTATGAAAGTACAACTCTGCTGTAAAACAGTATGCCATGTTATGTGGCAACAGCTGTATGTATCCTGACCAGGAATTGAACCTGTGACCTTTTGGTCTATGGGACCACATTCCAACCAACTGAGCCATGCCAATCAGGCCTCAATTATTTTTATTTTATTGTAATAATATAATATAAATTTATTATAATTAGGGATTTGCTAATTGAATATACTTTTAACTTCCAAGTTTTGATGGAAATGGAACATGATACCTTGGCTCATCCTGGAGTTCTGCTGCTTGTTTTTTGCTAATAGAGAAGCAGTAAAACCCTCAACAAAGAAACCATAGCTCTATAGTAAAATAGAGTGATTGTGTTTTCTGAACCTTGAGTTTATCATAGCATTAAACGGATAAGGAAATCACTCATCTTTAGGAAAGAAGCTGAGGAAAGAAGAAGAACCTGTTCTGGTACCACTGGTGTCATGTGGAGTGTAGTTTCTGCTACTTCACTTTTATCATCTTCCTGTAAACGGAAGGTTTGTCCAGATGGAGACAAGCCTTTTAGTTTCTTGAGTGAAAGTCTTGAGATAAAGATGAGAAGCAGAAGGAGCCTCAGTGACACTTTGCGAAGACCACCTCCTTAGCTTGCTGGAAGCCTGGGTGTGGGGGGGATCCAGGTGGCAGCCCTGAGCCAGGACGCACGTGGTCCGCAGCCTTGAGGAGAGTGATCCGGCCAGCTCTGCTGGAGACTGCCTGTGCAGCTTGGCTCAGGCGCTCTGGGCCTTGAAATCTTCCTCTAGACAATGGGAACTGTGTTGTCTACATCACTTTCATGTCTAATGTTCTTTGACTTCTTTCCAGTATCATGTCCTGACTGTGCTGCTGTCTTGTTATTTTTCCACGAGTAGGACCCACACTCTTAGCACAGACATTTGTGGAGCCAAGGTTTTCCAGAGCAGCGATACCGCTGTGTCTGCAGAAATGTCAATAAGCTGACCCTTCAGAGGTTTTCCTTACTATTTCTGTTGAGTGGTTTTAAAAAAAAACAGTTTTGAATGATTGTGCTGACTGGCAGTAGAATTACACCTTTTCTAGCCAGACATTGTAGCTTTCATACTTTAGTAAAGCTGGGGCATATCTAAGTTTTAGGTGTTTGCTTTTTGCCCCGGAATCTCTTGTTCCAACAAGGTGTCATGCAGAAAACCACAGGTGCAAGACAGCTAAAAAAGCAGAGTTGTTCCTTTAAGGGCTTCTTCAGAACAGTTACATGTCCTGGAGCTAGCCCAGAGCATTTTACAGAGGGAGAAAGTGAGTCTAGAGACAGGAAGTGACTGATCCAAGAGTTAGGGTCAGGTTCTGAGTTTTTTCTCCTAAATTCTGGTCCAGTGCTCATTTTACTGTCTTCTGCTGAGATACACAACTTAAAATCTTCCTTAATGGTTTGATTAATTACTTCTAATTTTACAACACTAAACAAAGCCAAAAAGCCGCCCCCCCCCCCCGCCATTTTTGCATTTTAAGGGGAGTGGGGAGGGAAAGCCCCCTCCCAAACCTTTCTTCCTTTGAGACTTTTTGCTTCCCCTGTTCATCTTTGGGGATTATTGACCATCTCTGTCTGACATTATTTTTAAAGATAATGATGTCATAGCTGTTGCCCCCAACATTTCTCTTCTGAGAATCCACAAGTCATTGACAGGAGCCCTGATGTGTGTTGCAGGAGTGTGGGGCTGATTGTGCCAAATTCCAGAAGAGTGAGCTGGAGCACAAGTTTAATCGGAAAGCCTTGGAGAGGCCGTATACTTCGAAGCATTCCTGGGGGAAGACATATGGGGAGCACAAGCGCCACCTGGAATTCAGCCATGACCAGTACAGGGAGCTGCAGAGATACGCCAAGGAGGTTGGCATCTTCTTCACTGCCTCTGGCATGGATGAGGTGAGCCCTCTGCCACTCTGTCATTTGCTACTTTAGCAGACCCAGGGGACAGCAGGCGGCCTGGTGGCTTTTGGCTGAGAGCTCACTCCAGCCCTTGCTCACTTTAGACTTTTTTGTGCTTTCTGGACCTGGAGCTCTCCATAGTATTAACTAGATAAATGCCCAACTAAATGGGAGGCCAGAGGGAGCTGAGGCCCAGCGTGAGTCTGTGGGAAGAGCACCATAGTTTCCGAAATGAGTTGTCTCTGGGAGCAGGGAGCAGCCTCACTGGGGTCCAGACTCCCTCAAGCGTGTGGGAACCCCCTGATGGGCCAGTTTCCTCCTATGGAAAGTGACCTGGACCAGGAGTCGTAAAACCTCTGCCCCTTGCTGAGGGGCCATGGCCGATCTGGGTGACGTGGCGCTGGTGTCACCCAGAAGGGAGAGGGAGTGGCTCGCAGGATGGCCATGCCGACATCCTGGAAGAGCCTCGTTGGTGCCAGGTCTCAGGTTTGACCTGCTCCGTGACCTGCCTCAGGATTCCCGCATGTACTCTTTTTCTGAATGTAAACAAATTTTAATTGTAAAAAATAATGTAGTGTCATAGAAAGTTTAGAAGACAGGAAGAAGAGGGGAAAACTGACCCATAATCCCTATATGGTAACGCTTTCTATGTATTTCCTCCTGAAGTCTTTTTATATGCATATTTTATTGTGTGGTGGTTGTGTTTGTGAATATTCAGTTCTGTGCATGCTTTTCCCAGTTAACATTATATGAAAAGCTTTTACCCGTATCTTATTTTTGTTTTTAGCTTTATTGAGATATAATTGACATATATAACTCCCTGCATCTTAGCTTAAGGTTTTTGATAGCAGTGTAACATTTTTTTGAAGATTTATAACATACCTAACCATTTCTCTGCTTTTGGACATGCAGATTACTTTCAGTTTTTTGTGTTTATGAATAACACTGAGATGAACTTTTTTTTGTTTTGTTTTGAGTTGTTTCCTGAAGATAACTTTGCAGAAATGGATCATGAGATGAAACTTCAGAACATTTGTGTGGCTTTTGAAACAGTCAGGATTCTTTTAGTCAGCCAGAACATGTGAAGTGTCCCCAGTTCATTCTCTAGGCTTCCGATCCTTTGTGCCACCCCAAAATATGTCTGTAAATTGAGCTCCAAGAAACTTAAGCGTAGCCTAGCCATTGGTAGTTTAGAAAAAGGTGGGGAGGCAGAGAACCTAGGCCTCTGGGAAACTTGACATGGCTAGGCTTCAGTTCAGTAGCCCAAATTCATTCCTTAATTCACAGCATTCATAATCATGACATTCTTCAGATCTAGTGCATTTAACAATGATAATTTCCTACTTTTTATTGTACATTATAGTTTACAAAACAGATCTGAAGCCCTGTGCAGCGTGCTTTCTGCGGTCCCTCAGCTGCCACCTAGGTGTTGGTCCGTATGTGTGTGTGGCTTTCCAGAGCCCAGCAGAGCCTTTGAGCTTCCTCCTTTTTCCTCACTACCCACCCCTACCATGCAGTTGCTTCCCCAGGACAGTTTTCCTGAAGCCTGACCACACCATAGCATTGAGTCCAAAGTAAGGAGAAATGGAAGAAATGTCATTTGGGAATTTCACTGCAGTGAGTGACAACTAAAAACAGTAACAAACCAAAATAACAAAAAAATAATAAACAAATCAAAGAGTATGGCAGGGGTTCTCAAAGTGTGGCCCAGGAATCCCTGGGGGATTCATTTGACCTTTACGAAGGTCCACAAGGTCAAAACTATTTTCATGATACTCAAATGTTTTTGCCTTTTTCACTGCCCTTCTCTCACAAGTGTATAGCTGCGTTCCAGAGGCTGCGTAATGTGCGGTGACATGAGTCCTCTGGCTGCCCCTGAGGACAGATATGCTGAGTGTTCTTTTTTTCCCTCAGTAACAGCTTTATTGACATACCCTACAGTTCACCCAATTAAAGTACACAGGGTTTTTTAGGGTATTCACAGTTGTGTGACCATCTCCACGATCACTTTTAGAACTTTTTTTTTTAAGATTTTATTTATTTTAGAGAGGGGGAGGAAGGGAAAAAGAGAGGGAGAGAAATATCAATGTGTGGTTGCCTCTTGTATGTGCCCCTTGTCGGGGACCTGGCCTGCAACCCAGGCATGTGCCCTGACTGGGAATTGAACCAGTGACTCTTTGGTTCATAGGCTGGTGCTCAATCCACTGACCCACATCAGCCAGGGCCAATATTAGAACATTTTTATCACCCCCAAAGGAAAAGCTGTATCTGTTAGCAGTCATTCCTCTTCCACCAGCCACCACCACCCCCGTTCTCCCAGCCCAAGGCAACCACTGATCTACTTTCTGTCTTTATAGATTTGCCTGTTCTGGGCAGTGCATATGAACAGAGTCAGACACTGTAGTTCTGGCTTCTGTCACACAGCATCATGTGTTCAAGGTTTGTCCATACTGTACCATGTATCAGTTCTTTATTCCTATTTATTGCTCAGTTATCTTCACTTTTATGGATGTACTGCATTTTATTTATCCAGTTAACAGTTAATGGACATTTGGATTGCTCTTGCTTTTTGGCTAGTATGAATAATGTTGTTACAAATATTCATGTACAGGTTTTGTATGGACATGTTTTCATTTATTTTGGGAATATACATGGTAACTCTGTGTTTAACTATTTTGAGGAACTGCCAAGTTGTTTTCTAAAGTGGCTGCACCATTTTACATTTGCACTCACAGAGCATGAGAGTTCTAATTTCCCCACATCCTCACCAACATTTATTATCATTTGACTTTCTGGTTCTAGACTTGCTAAGCAAGTGTGAAGTGGTGTCTTACTGTGTTTTGTTTTGTTTTTTTTTAAACTATTTTGTTGTTGTTCAGTTACAGTTGTCTGTATTCTCCCCCCACCCCATCCAAACCCACCTCCCTCCCTTGCTTCCACCCTCCCCCTTGACTTTGTCCATGTGTCCTTTGTAGTAGTTCCTGAGAACCCTTCTCCCCACTGCCTCCTCCCCTTCCCCTCTGGCTATTGATAGATTGTTCTTAATTTCAATGACTCTGGTTATATTTTGTTTGCTTTTTTCTTTTGTTGATTATGTTCCAGTTAAGGGTGAGATCATATGGTATTTGTCCCTCACACTGTGGTTTTTGATTTGCATTTCCCTGGTGTCTAATGGTGTTGAATATCTTTTCATGTGCTTATTGGCCATCTTCCTCTAGGAAGGTCTGTTCAGACCCATTGCCAATGTTTAAATTGGGTTATTTGTCTTGATATATTGTAGATATGAGTTCTTACATTATTTGCAAAACTTTTCCCATTCTGTGGGCTAACTTTTTACTTCATGTTGTTCTTTGAAGCACAAACATCTTTCATTGTGATGATGTCTAATTTATCTACTTTTTCTTTTGCACTTGTCTATGCTTGCGATTTAGAAATTTCTCAGTTTTAAAGCACAGGGTGGTATCACTACAAAACTATCAGTATGGCTAAAATAGAAAGTGGTGGTGACACCAGACTGTGCCAAGGATGCAGAGAAAATGGATCACTCATACATTGCAGGCGGGAACGTAGAATGCTCTAGAAAATAATGCGATGGTTTGCTTTCAAAAAAACAACTTCAGTGAGATGTAATTTGCCCACTGTGAGTGTGCGGGCAGTTTCTTATAAAGGCAGATGGACAGAAGCTTAGGCCGTGTTTATCATGAGGCCCACCGGTTGTCCTTCGGTAATTTACCTCAAAAGAAGTGGAAGCTTACCTTCACACAGAAACCTGCACCTGAGCGTCCATACCAACTTCATCACTAGCCCCAAACTAGAACACCCCGAACATTCTTTAGCAGATGAATTGTTAAACAAACTAGTACCATCCATGCCACGAAACACTGCTCAGCAGTAAAAAGGAACAAACTACTGACACATGCAGCGGCTTGGATGGGTTGCAAAGACGCCATGCTGAGTACAAAGGCCAAACCCAGAAGGTTGCATGGTATACGGCTCTGTCATGTAATAGTTTTGCAATCACAGAACTATAGAGACAGAACAGACTAATGGTTGTCAGGGGTTAGGGAGAGGATGGAAGGGAGGCGGATGTGGCTGTAAAGGGGTAGCGCCAGGGGACCTGTAGTGGTGGCATAAGTCTTTCGTGACTGGTGGCGGTCGTGTGAGCCTGTGCACGTGCTGAAATCGCCGTGTTAAATATGTGCACACTCAAATTGAGAGCCTGTAGGATGGTGAAACCCGTAAGGTCAGTGGACCCTGTCGCGGTCACTCTCCTGGTGTGCTGCGCACTCCGTCTCCGGGAGATGCTCCTGCTGGGGAACTGGGTGGCGGGTGGGCACATCCCGTGTCTCTGCGTTGTTCCTTACAGCTACAAGCTGTTATCTCCACAGGTTTAAGATTTAAAGAAACAAAATTCTTCCGTTTTCATTTTAATTCAGTAAATATGAATAGACAGAACCTCCATAAAGAAAAGCTCTCTAGAGTCCTTTTATTTGGAAGAGCGTAGACACTGAAATCTTTGGAGCCCCGTGCTGTGTGGTGCCCCCCTGGGCTGTGCGGTCCAGTGTCAGGTGCGTGGACTCTGGGGTCAGATTTTGGTTTGAATATGGTTCTGCCTGTCATTCCCGTTGTGTCACGGGGAGGCTATTTAACCTCTTTGGCTTTTGTTTCTTCCGCTGTGAAGTGGGTTAGGTCCTGGACCCATCTTGCCAGGTTGCGAGGATTCATTGATCATTCACGTAAAGCTCAGCACAGGGCTGGCACCCTCAGACCCGAGCCTCAGCTAGGGAAGGCAGCCCGGGCCGAGGGTCGGACACTGGGGTTCCTGCCCTTCTCTGCTCTGATACGGTCTCAGCCTGAGCTCGGCAGTCCCTTCCCCGCTCTGGGCATGCCTTTCCTCCTGTGCCCGAGGGCTCTCCCAGCTCTGACGCCCTGAGTCACTCACTGTAAGATCAGCAAGGGCCGTTTCCGCTCAGTCCATGTTTCCAGGCACCTGAGCGCCTGCATGTGGACTGTGAAGGAGAGAGGGCACTTCCTTGCATCTGTGAAGCCACTTAGGAAGTCACTTCTGCAGGTTGTTTGCCCCCAGGGGGCTTCAAGGTGAGAAGCAGGAGCAGTTGGGAGATGGGGAGGAGCTTAGGTGTGGGTAGTTGGGGGCTACCTCTCCTCCTGCAGCCTTTTCCCAGGAAAAGCTGGGAAAGCCTTTCCCAGGAAGCTTGTTTGGTGTGTGGAACACGTGCTCTATGGCCACCCTGAGTTCAGGTCCCGGCACTGACACTATGTGGGATTGGGCTGGTCATGTAACTGCTTTGAGCCAAAGGTGCCCCATCTATAAAATGGGACAATAAAGATGCCCACCCCCTAGGGCTGCAGTGAGGAATCAGTGAGATAAGCCTGTGGGTGCAAGGCCAGGGCAAGACCTCCATCCACTGTATGGTAGTTGTTCTGTTACTTTCAACACATTGCAGTTTTTTTGCTTCACACCATCTCTGCGGGGAGGTTCCTCTGTCCTCGGAATGCCATTTGTTCCCAGCTGGCCTCCTGACTGACCTGGGCACAGGCCGTGAGGAGAAATGCATTCTTAAGAGCCTTCACAAGAGTTACTTTGCTTGGCCGGGCAGGTCCCTTTGCTGAGCCAGCATGTCCTGTCTACCGGCCGTTGAAGTGGGCTGGTCCCTTGTTTTGTGTTTACCTAGCATGTGGTTCTGGGTGCTTATCCGCTCTAACTTCCTTATGGACAGTAGGCATTCACTCTGCATGCCGCCCTAGGGCGTTCTTTGTGTGCTAAGTGAAGGTCAAGGTGTGGCAGAATTTTATTAACGCCAAGTAAACTACCGCAGCACCTGGTCGAAAGCTGCACAGATGCCTGTGGTCTCAAGGGAGAGTTCTGTTCACAAAGCAGTGGCAGCTGTGACCAGAGAGCTGGCCCCTCACACACAAATGACCTGTCTTTCCAGAGCTGCCCTTCCCTCCCAGTGCCTGCCTCCTCCATGCCCTCCTTCTTCCTCCCTTCCTTCCCTTGGCCACCCTGCCAGCTGGGTGCCTCCTGCCCTAGTCCTGGTGTGCTCTGACAGGCCGCTGGGCTGAGGGCAGGCCCCTGGGCTAAGGGCAGGCCCCTGGGCTGAGGGCAGGCCCCTGGGCTTAGGGCAGACCGCTGGGCCGAGGGCAGACCCCTGGGCTGAGGGCAGGCCCCTGGGCTGAGGGCAGACCCCTGGGCTGAGGGCAGGCCCCTGGGCTTAGGGCAGACCGCTGGGCCGAGGGCAGACCCCTGGGCCGAGGGCAGACCCCTGGGCTGAGGGCAGGCTGCTGGGCCGAGGGCAGACCCCTGGGCTGAGGGCAGGCCCCTGGGCTGAGGGCAGGCCCCTGGGCTTAGGGCAGGCTGCTGGGCTGAGGGCAAGCTGCTGGGCTGAGGGCAGGCCCCTGGGCTGAGGGCAGACCCCTGGGCCGAGGGCAGGCTGCTGGGCTGAGAGCAAGCTGCTGGGCTGAGGGCAGGCCCCCGGGCTGAGGACAGACCCCTGGGCCGAGGGCAGGCTGCTGGGCTGAGGGCAGACCCCTGGGCCGAGGGCAGACCCCTGGGCCGAGGGCAGGCTGCTGGGCTGAGGGCAGGCCCCTGGGCCGAGGGCAGGCTGCTGGGCTGAGGGCAG
>PVKU01006413.1:0-104444 GCA_004027475.1 Anoura caudifer
AATAGGGGAGTGGGAAGAGGAGAGAGGGGGACAAGGTACATAGAACAAGTAGCATAGATGGTAGGTAGAAAATAGACAGGGGGAGGGCAAGAGTAGTGTGGGAAATGTAGAAGCTAAAGAACTTATGACACATGGGCATGAACTAAAGGGGGGAATGTGGGTGGGAGGGGGTGTGCAGGGTGGAGGGTAATGAAGGGGGAAATGGGACAACTGTAATAGCATAATCAATAAAATATAATTAAAAAAAGAAAAAAGAAGAAGTTGGAACCCTTGTGCATTGCTGGTAGGAATACAAAATGGCGCAGCCACTTCTGTGAGTAGTGCAGCAGCTCCTCACAAAATTAAACATGCAACTACCATACGTTCCAATGACTTCATCTCAGGGTATATACCCCCAAAATTGAAAGCAGGGACTCAAATAGATGCTTGTACACACATGTTCATAGCAGTGTTATTGACAATACCCAAAAAACAGAAGCAGTTAGCATCCATTACAGATGAATGGACAAAATGTGGTGTATCCATACAATGAAATATCATTCAACCTTGAAGGGAAGGGAAATTCTGACATGGATAAACCAAAAGACATCATGCTAAGAGATTTAAGTCAGTAATAAAATGACAAATATTGTATTATTCCACTTGAATGAGTTGCCCATGTAGCCAAATTCATAGAAACAGTAGAACGGTGCTTGCCAGGGGCTGGGGGTAGGAGAATGGGGAGTTGGCATTTAATGGGTATAAAGTTTCAGTGTGAGACAACAAAAATGTTCTAAATATAGACAGTGGTCAATACACAATGCAAATGTATTTAATGCCACTGTACTATACAATGAAATAACATTAAAATGGTAAATTTTATGTTATGCATACTGTATCACAATTTAAAAATTGGAAAACAAAAAATGTTTCTTTGCCCTTACTTAAATCACTAACTTTTGGGGGTTCCTAACTCTCTAGACTAAACTATCAGGGAAAACATTGAACTTCCCCACTGGTTCAACACTTCTCTAGAGTCTCATTTGGAATTGAGGAATTTTAAAGCATCCAGTCTCGTTTCTCAGGTAGAAGCACTGGAGCCCAGAGAGGTTAAATGAATTTTTCAAGGTCCTACCACTAGACAAAGAAAGGAAAGCCTAAAAAGAAGACAACCCTTTGCATCTATACTCACCTTGTTATTCTGTGGAGTGTGAGTTTGTCCACTTGGCTTCTGTGTGCCCACAGCCCTCTGAGCTCTCCTCTCTGTTCACCTCCCCCTCTACTCACCTGTTCCTCATGTGGCATGAGACAGAAATCACCTGTAGTTCCCCAGACACCCTGCTATTTCACATCTCCATACCCGCATTCATGGAGGGTATCTCGATTACCTCCATCTAAGAGACCTTTCAACCCCATTCTATCAGGCAAAGGCTTGCTCAGTCTTCAAAAGTCAAGTCATCCCCCTTTCTCTGTGAAGCTTTGCTTAGTGTCCCCTCACCCTAAGGCAGAACTAGCTGTCCTTTCCCTTCCGCTTTCCACTTCCTCTGGGGTTTTGTCATGTTTTGTATCTCCACTTCCACTTCCACTTAAGCCAAATGAGAGAGGATTCAAGAGAACAAATGGAAGAGCTTAATGGAAAAGGCATTAGCACTTGATTCACACCTTGGAAGTCTAAAGACAAGAGACTGTGTCTGGACCTGCCCCTGCCCAGAAGCAGAGGAAAAGAGGGCATGGTTTGGAAGCAAGCTACATGTCACTGATGGAGAACAAAGGTGTGAGCTCCCTCAAAGGGAAGAAATTTGGGGTGATATAAAAGAATTTTTCTTTCCCTGGCTAGGTAGCTCAGTTGGTTGTTTGGAGTGTCATTCTATATGCCAAAAGGCTGCAGGTTCAATTTCGGGAAAGAGCACATACCTAGGTTTCAGATTTGATCCCCAGTCAGGAAACATACAGGAGGCAACCAATCAATGTTTCTCTCTCTCACTGATGTCTCTCTCCCTCTCTCTCTCTCTCTCTCTCTCTCTCTCTCTCTCTCTCTCTCTCTCTCTCTCTCTCCCCCTTCCCTGTCCTCTCCCTCTAAAAATCAATAAACATATCCTCAGGTGAGGATTAAAAAAGAAATTTTTCTCAAGAGGCAAACTGGGCTATTGGGAGAGAACAAATGCCCCTCCCCCACACACACACACACCAAAAAAAGCAATGGACCAGCCAGTTCAGAGAGAGTTGTAAGCCAAAGACCTCAGCAGAAGGATTTCTGATGAACTCATGGAAAAGCATATGAGAGAGCCAACAATTGAGCATCTCCCACCCGGAGTGCATTTGTTGCCTTGTTGCTATACCTGCCACATATAAAGTGTCCTTTCACCCCAACTCTCCCTCCCACAGGCCAACTCCTAGAGGGGAAGGAGATGGAGAGAAGAGAGAAATAACCATTCCCACCCAGGCTTCTGAGCTATCTGGGAGTGGGAGAGTCTTTAAAAACTGAATAAAAGTTTAGACTCTGAAATCACCTTGGACTGAAGTGGAGTTAAGTGATTGTTAGAGCCCATCAACACTAACACGTTCAAGAGCAGGTTGTAAGGACTTAAAAGTAGTCCTTATTTAGTAGGAGGTTACAGCAGACCGTGACTGGGGACATTTCAATGCTGAGGGGCTGTCCACGCTGAGAAGCTTGAGGGAAGGATGGACCAGAGGGAAGGAACTTGAAACAGCCAACGGTGTTACCCTTTCAACAAGCAGAGCTGTGAAGCCAAGAGAGAACTCAGTCACTTTGTAAAGGGAGCCACAGGATCAAAGGAAGATTAGGGGAGGTTTGGAGTTCTTTGTTTAAGATTAAACAGTTTATATCCTAACTGAACAAGTGAGATAGAAAATTAAGAAACAAGAGAGGGCCAGTGATGACATTAAGTGCTTCGGAGGTAGGAGGGGCACGATCTAGAACACTCAGGCAGGGCTCAGCATCCTCTCTGCTCGTCCCACAGACACTGGCAGGCAGGCCCCAAGCTTTCTTACCCTTTCTCATCTGCACATTCCTCCTGGGTACTATCACCACCTGCCTTGGCCTCTTTCACTGCCTGCCCTATAACAACACTCAAATATGTCTCTCAAACCCTGAACTCCCTCCTAAACTCTTAATAGCTGCAGATCTCCATTTATATGTTACAGGGAGCACTCAGCATATGTGAAACTGCATTCATTACTTTCCCCTTCTCACAAACTTACTCCACCATCCATACCGGAAATATTACTTAATGACAGCGCTATCTACCAAGTTTACAGAGTTACCAAAAATATCATCACCTACAGTCCTCCTGCCCTTCACCCCCAATAGCCAATAGGTCACTGAATCATGTTCATTCACCTCATAGATGCCTCATTTCATTTTTCTTCTCTGTGTGTGGGGCTACAGGAGGTGTCCATCTCTCACTTGGCTCTTCTAGACTGCGGGCTCCGTAAGGGCAGAGAGCAGTCTGTTCGTACATCTAGACTTTAGCACAATACTTGGACAGCAGGTTTTTAAGACTACATATTGAATGCATAGAGGAATGAATGCGTAGATGGATGGTAATTATTAATTAATTAAAGTTAAACAAATGGCCACTGACTACAATGGCCTGTCTGGTCTCTCTGCTTCCATTCTGCATACATCCTTCCATTTTCCTTCTGTTTCTCTCTCTCTCCCTCCCCCGCCCCTCCCCCCCACACACACACATACACACCCCTGGCCTGCCCTCCTCACACACTTAGAATACGCAGGTATAAAACTTAGAAGAGAGCTAATTCCCAGTTACTAGAGAATAAATTTCAAATTCAGGTGAGTTCATACCCTAACCCCATAATTTATCTCCCCAGCTTCATCTCCTGCTCCTTCCCATTCCCCCACTACAATAGGCACCATCCTCAAACTACAGCAAAAGCCACACTGACTCCTACACATAGCATGGCCACACCTGTGCATATCCCCCTTCTCTCCCGGCAATTCAGGGACTACATCATAATCACCTGTGTGTTACAAATCACTAGCATAGTCCCTGGCATACAGTGAGTACTTCCAAGTTAATTAGACCAAATTAATTATTAGACCAGCTATGTGGAACATGCAGCCAACAGTGGATTATAATAACACCATAAAGCTTTTTCTTGTCTGAATTTTAACAATTTCTTTGTCTCTATTAAGATTATGTAGTGTTTCTGAAAAGACTGCAGAATACACAAATATTTATCAAGGCACAACTCACACTGCTGGCACTGCGCCTACCCCACCCCACACACACACGAGTGCCCCCACTCCTGCTTTAATAAATGGACAGTGCTTATTTGTAATTTGCAGCTTTCGTTTGCATGCAAATAATTAACATGCTAGAGTCCATAAAACTGACTTTTCTCCTAAATTAAATATTCTACCTACCATTCTGTTAGTGTATCAGTTAATGAAGTTTTATTACATTCAACCAACAAATGTCCACTGAGCCAGGTACTGCGCTAGGCCCTGAGGATAAAATGATAAATAGCACAATTCCTTGCTCTCAGGAAGCTCACCGTCTAGAAGAAACCAACATTCAAGCCAACACTCACAATGCCACACACGGCTTGTTTCTTTTGTAGAAGGGCAAATTCTAGATGTTTGCAAGAGAAGGTAGAGAAGATAAAAGCTAAAAGACAGTATTCTTAGGAATGCTTCCCAGGTTACAATTCTACCTGCATATATATATATATATATAATCACATGGCTTTTAAAAAGAAATCATGCCAACTTTTAACACTCTGAACAACGCAGCCTACTCAACATGGTCCCTTATGACTAAAGCCTTTATCTGTGAGCCCACTCTCAGTGAAACCTACAAACAGCACCTGAATGCACACCATTTACACTGTGATGAGATTCCTTTTAATGTCAAAATGATGGGCAGCTCACAATTAATGACCTTTGTTTAGCATAGCAGTATTGACCCAAATTAGTCAACTTCTTCAAAAATCAAACAAACCATTAGGTGGGAAAAAGCAAAATTCCCTGATTTCAGTGAAAAATGGAGAAAAGCCACAGGACTCATAAACCTCTGCGTGGGACCCAGGCTTGGCCCCATGAGGGAATGGCCATAAATCCTCAGCTGAAACCCCTGATAGCCACTCACCCGAAATATTCTTCCCACTTCACTCCACCTCTACAGTGATTGGCGTCACACAAAAATTTCCGCGCAGCCCAAGCTCAAATTCCCCAGGAAAATGGTGGTCACAGAGCCCAGTAAGAGAGGCTGTAAGACATCCACACCCAGACCCCCTCTGAGGCATTTGCCCTGGTTCTTTCCGCCTTTTGCATACATGCTGAAATCCTGGGCGTTGCTTCCTTGGTGCCCAGGGAGCCTGTGCCAGATTCGGGAAGGGAGCGCAGTAAAGTTTGCGGCAAGCAAAACCCGAAGTCAAAAGGGAGGCCAAGTTGATGTGGAATTTGTAAGCTCAGTTATTAATTAGTTTGTCATAAAATTTCACACCTCAGTGAAATTCAGAGCAGGCTAAAAAGAAAAAAATATGTGTTTTCATTTAATTTTCCAGGTAACCACAGCAGTGAGAACTGGCCGGACTACAAATAATTGGGGTGCATGCTTGTATTAATACTCTAATTGGAAACATCCTCATTGTAGAAACAGAATTTCCTTTTACATTTGTACTCAGACAAGGCTGAGAACAGCATCTGAACACATAATCATATCACAGTGTGTTTCTCTCGCTCAAAAGCTGAACCTTCTGCCTCCGCACTTTCACAGACTCCTCCAGGCCCGCTTCAAACAGACAAAATGCTCCTCCTAAAACTCAAAGAAACATCGCAACACCTTTATAATAGGCCTGTTTCCCAAGGCGGGGATAAAAGGACAAGGCAAATTAAGGGAAATGCTGAGTATAAACTTGAAACCTACTGTCAATAAAACCAAAAACAAACTCGGAGCGGAGGTGAAGAAAGCAGGGGGAGGAAAAGCAATGTTAAATGGTCATCTTTCTTCTCATTTTATTTGAGGAAGTTAAGTTTGCACAGCTCCTTACAAGCTGTCTTTGGCTAAAATCACTATTAATGAGCTCTGACATTTGAAATTTAACTGAGCACGAGCTAACAGCTTCCAGCACTGCACCACCCATGAAGGCAACTGGAAATATTTTGCTAGGGCCTTACAGTGTGTTTATTGAAAAGACACAGCTTTCAAGAGAAAGTGTTTATAGCAAGCACTTTACCTGCTATCCCTGCCCTGTGATGTCTGTTTGGTTTCAAGGTTTGGGGGGTCCTCTTTAACTCCTTCTAGTCACTGCTCTAATTGTTTTCAAGTCTGGCAGGAAAATGTTAATAAAGTTCTTTGCTCTACAGCAAACTGAGTTATGAGGATAGATTTGAAAACTTTGAGTTATGACAAAGGAATAGGTCACAAAGAAAGAGAAATAAGCTTATTCAGCTCATTAGAGAGGCAAGATGAAAATACTTATTTTGGGAGGCAATGCCACTAAAATTATCCTTTTCCAAATGAGAACACAGTGGATAGATCAATGAGGCTAGGAAAATGGCATGTCTTAGCTAAATTCTGATTCATTGAATGGGAGTGAATCCATCATTAACCAAGTAGATTCCCCATGAGAAAGGCCTAGAAGCAAGTTATTGACTTTACTCCTCACCAAAGAAGGCTTTAGGCACACTGACTTGTTTAAGAAAGGAATGCAATGAAAGAGGGAGTGAGCTGGAAAGGAAAGGAGACTCCCACATACCCAGTTCACACACAGTTTGCTTGTTGTCAGTCTCCACTTCCATGATATATTAAACCCAAAGTGGAGCATCACTCTGAACCTCAGTCCTATGAACAATGTTCTGAGATCAGTGATCCCGTACAGATTCTTGATCTAAAACATGCCTGGATGCCAATATCAGTATGAAGTTCAGAGCAACCATTGTTTCCTTGAAGCCAATACTGTGCTAGAGAACTTAGGGGGATCCTTTGCCTGAGGCACCCCTGGACTGAGTAAAAGTAAAATGAGAAATTGTAACCTCATCGGGAGTGCCTCTGAGGAATGCAGACAAAAGCTCAGTTATAAAGGGGAACTTCAGAATCTGTGAACCAAAAATCACCGATAATTCCAAGGTCTTTATTTACCAAACCAAGCTTGGGCCCCACTTAAAACACAAAGGAAAGAATGTTCAAGGATGACATGAAATCATGAAGATACTTCAGAGGTTACAACCAGAAAAGTAAGGAGACAGAGGTGGGCTCTTTATCCAAAGATAGTTTTGCTATTACTAGGTATTTTTCCCATAAAAATGCCAAATGCTTATGGATTATAATTTCATTTAAAATACCAAACATGTTCCCTTATTCTCACATGTCACATAACTACTCAATTAGTTCTAAAAGTTATACAATAGACAGTATTTTAAAAAATAATTTAGAGTAGTCTTTACTGAATCAAAGGCTACTTTTAATAGTTATGACAACAAATAGCACAGATCACAGGAAGAATTTGTCATCTTAGCATATTTCCAGTTATGAAAGTGGGAAAGAGAATTAAAAACTTAATGATAAACAGGCATAATTCTGTTTGGGGAATCTGTGCAGCTATAATTATTATCTTGTATCTTACATTTAAAAAATAAAACAGAAATGTAAGAGATATATAGCATTGGCTCCCGTGTTATAAGAACACCATCTTAGATCTTGTTGGTGGGGAACACAGGGCTGAGCTCTCACAATCTCAGTCATGAAGATGACTCATGAGAAATGGGGTGGGGAGGGGAACAGGTCACACTGACCACTCACAAAAACCTCACACGCTTCTTCAAGAAGTATGTATGCATCAAGGCTTTCCTCAGAATTTTTTATTCTGATTTTTCATACATATCTATCAACATTTTGTTGTCTTACCAGTTGGTAAAGAAGGGAACAGAAGAATTGATTAGAAGGAAGTGAAGGCTGTTGACAGAACCAGATACGAGACCTTTGGTTGGACAGTGAAGGAAGGGACCAAACGTATGGATACATCCATGGGCCACTTATCGAGGAGCACACACCTTTCACAATGTCAGTACTACCTAGGGTAGAGGCATTATTCTTAAAAAATGAAATTGCTGAAGTCTGTGCTAATGATTCTGGAGCATCAAGGAGACATTTGATTCTACTGCCTATACAGTCAAAAAAGCATAAAAGCTTTTGCTCTGTTATAAAAGATAATATCCAAAATAAACATGGCTTGGTATTTCAAAGAAAAATTTTTGCTTGTCCAAAAATTAATTCTTACATTATTCCTCATTCCACAAGGAAAATGGAAGAGTAGGGAGTTTGGTCCAGGGATGCAATTTGGAAATGTCACTTATTGAACAAACAGTGCTTCAGCGCCTCCGAAACACCAGGCACAGGGCCAGGTTCTCAGATCTCCTCCCAGGAGCGCACAGTCTAGCAGGACTCAAGCACAAACAGCAGGTACGGGGCAGAGCCCTGGGAACACAGATGGAGGGCGCCGTGACAGCACACCAGCCAGAAGCCCTCCCAAAGGCTGGAACAATGGATGTGCAGGGCACAGTCTTATGCCCTATTGTGTCCTCACTCGGATTCCCCCTATCTTGGTAGCACCTTAAATTGATCTGAATTTCGAAAATATCAAAATTAAAACCAAAACAATTACAATGCTCAGCGCTGAAGGCATGGGGCTGGAAGGAATAATAGTAATGGTAACATGGATTGAATACCATGCACTGCATGAAGACCTTCACTTCCATAACCCTATTTAAACTGCTCAACGGCCTGGTGAGGAATCTATCTTATTGGCCCTATTGACAGATGAGAAAACCGAGGCATGCAGAAGCAGATTAATGTGCCCAAGGACAAAAGGTTGGACAAAAAACAGAACTTCAGAGCTCTGTTTTCAGATAATAGGAGTCCATGCCCTGCAAAGCAACTGAGAACAATATGAAACATCTCTCAATAGTGGTAAAGTCTCCAGAAACCTGAAATTATGAGACAAATAGAGCCCCAGAAGCAGAAGGATCTCAATTAGACTGAAACACCAATCAAATGTTACACCCATGAAGTTTTCTCCTCTCATGGGAGTGTTCTTTTTCTTCACACCTTTTAAAAAGAAAATGTGAACTTTCATTATTTCTGATTCTGTGGAAGATCCTCAGGTCCCCAAATAACAGGAATTGTTTTATTTTACCAGTTGAAGAAATAGGCTTTATACTCACTAAAGTCTCAACTTCACCACTTGCTCACTATGTAACCTTGATACTCTCCTAATTTCTTTAAAGTTCAGTTCCTCATTAATAAAGAGGAGATTTTTAAAGGGCCATTATATTATAATGAGTTAACTAACATGTGTGAAGACTAGCTCAGTGCCTGACAAATAATAGGTGCTCAGTAAGTTTCACTGCCCACTCCTTGCCTTTCTCATAGTTTTCCTTAAAGAAAAACAAGCAAACAATACATTTCTTAGATTTACTTGCTGCATCACCATTTATGGCAAAAACAAGTAAAAACAATTAAAGCAAAACCAGCTTTCTTGGTTAATGAAATATTCTATATCTTGATTTTTGAGTGTAGGCTTCACAGTCTTACACATATGAATGAACTATATATACTTAATACCTGTGCAAGTTTTGTTATATGTAATCTATACCTCAATAAAAGAGACAGATTCTGGACAAAGTAAACTCTAATTTTAGTACATGAAATATTAATTTTATGAGCAAATCAAATTATACAGCATGTAATTTATGTAGTCATACTAGAAATTATTAAAAGCACAAAAAATACACACTGTTTTTTATCTAGCCCTATAATTTAATTTCTTCCCCATGCCGCACTTTAAACAATTCAACGGAAATTTCCAAGAACCACTGTTTCATTCCTCTACTCGGCAAGCATCTGTCCACATCACAGCCAGCCGCCACCACGACACTCCGCTGGCATCTGCATTGACATGAGAACTGCGAGAGGTGAATAGTGATTTTTAAAAGCACTATTAAAAGTTTAAAAGTTTAATATAAAAGTTTTTACATTAAAAGTTTAGTACTTTCAGAGACATTTCACATCTGTAGACTCACTTAAGTCTCAAAAACATTGCAGGAAGATATTGTGAAATGCTACTGCCTCATATGCATGAGGGAAATTATGGTTCTGAGAAATTAGGCCATGGATGCAGGGCTAGGTAGGAACATGGTGTTGGCAGGGACGAGAACCCAAGTCTTCCAGCCTCATGGCTCACACTGTTTCCATTACTCGAAGCCTGTGGCAGAGGAAGGGATGGTAAAGCAAGTCCTTCACCTTGTGCTAACCGAAGATGGCCCTCATAGGGCTGGCCACTGAGAAGGCCAGTGAATCACATTGTTAAACTCCTCTGGCCTCAGCAGTGTGTGGACTCTGCCTGAAATATACTTCTCTACTCTCTCCGGAGTTCCTTTTGGAGACCAATAATTTTTATATACAACATGATTCTTCTCAAGGAAAGCATTAATGCCATGGGTCCACTCCAGTCTTCAGGCCCATTGCCCCGGAACTATTGTTTCACCTCCTATGAACACTCGATGCAGAAAACACTAGATTTTTCCAGGTCAATTAAAAAGAAAAAAATATTCATACTAATTAAAGCCATATTTTTTTAGGCAAAAAATAAAAACTATCCAAGTTTTTCCTTCTTTTCTTTTTTCCCTGCTAAACTTGTTTGAAGGCTAAAAAGAGCCGTGTTAAGTTATTATCATGAAATAGAATTCTGTTGGTGCAGCAATACTGAACAAAAACAATTTTATTCCTGCCTTTCCAAAACTGCATATAGGTGCTTGCGAAAATCACTATGCATTTGGGCACACACACACACTTGGGGAGAAAAACAGGAGCGTTATATTGAGTTCTCATATCCACCAAAACTAAATTAATAACATATTATAAAGGCACATTTTTCCAATATCTTGAGAAATTTTCTCTTGTTTCATATCTTTCACTCTTGAATTGTCATTATTTTGCAGACAGACTGGAAGTGCTAATTAAGGCCTGTAATTTCACCTCTTCTATAGACTGTTTTTTTTAAAAGTCATAGCAATTCCAATCAAACCATTAAAAAAGTTCATGGAAATAACGAAGACTCTATAGCTACATCTGCTAGATTCTGCAGCATAGCTCATGGTGTATCTTAATTTAAAAGAAAAGGAGAGAGAGAGAATAAAGGAAGAAGAGAGGGGAGAAGAAATAAGGGGAGAGAGAGAGAGAGAAAGAGAAAGAGAGAAGGAAAGAGAGGAGGGAGGACAGACAAAAAGGAAACAGCAGTTTTACTTATCCCATCCATGCACCTAGCAGCTGCTTTTATTGTTATTTATTTATTTCCTCCCCTTTTCAGCTAGATCCTTTTTTTCTCATTTAGTCTGACAGAGATTGTCCTCCTGGAGTGACCTTTTATTCTTTCCTTTTCCTTCATCCCTCCAGGCTATTGCCCTCATGCCAGTAACTAGATAACACACTCTATCAAAGATTTTTTTTTTTAAAAATCATTGGGAAGGCACCAGGGCTGATAGTGGCATCAATCGTAGCCTGACACGGGCTGGGGTCAACCATTTATCTCTTGACATAGCCTGTGGTTACTTCCATGGCCATCTTGACTCGCTACATCTTAACAACCCAGTGCAGACGTTGCCTCTCCCAGCACCGATATTTGTTCCCGAGTCTTTTCCTTCCCTTATTTGGGATATTTCTTTGTTTTATTACAATGGGCATCTTTTCATGCAAAGACAGACTAGGGATGAGTGGAGCCCCTCATTTCTTTCAGAGCCCTTCCGTAGTCCAGGACCAGGGATACAGCTATGGGCTGGGAAGAGTCTTGGTTTTCAAAATAAAATGGAGACATTTTGTTCCTTAGTTAAATACAGTTGTGTCCTTGAAGTGATACTCAACTCACTTAGACTTACCCTAATGTCACTAGTTTTGAGATTTTATTGAAAGATTTCTTTTGATTCAAATTTATTTGCCATACTGCTTTATCCTTTCCCCATCTCAGCTTCTTGTTACCCCTGACATACCATTCACCATCCCTTTTTGTAAGTTACTCAGCAGGCCGTGTCATGGCTAAAGGAAAGTCGAACGGTAGCCAGACTGTATTTCAAAAACCCCAGCTCCCACATGGAGCTGTTAGTCATGGGACTGTGGGCAAGTCTTTCCACCTTCAGATGTGTCCATTCCCTTCACTGTAAAATGGAGCTAATAATTTCTGCTCCCTAGAGCTGCGAAAATAATGCACACAAAATAGCTATGAACCATGTGCCTGTCACATAAAAATGGTCAACATACTATTTATTACCTTAAAGTTAATGAATAGTCAGTTGCTCAGGCATGAAATTTGATGAGATACCAAGCATGGCCCAACCCATATGCAAAAACTTGCCTTTATTCTTAAAATTTCCATTTATAAATTCCCCTTTCAAAGGTAACCCATATAAATAGTCTTCAATTAAAAGTTCTTTTTAAGTAAATAAATTGATAGCTGGTGAAGGTGAGTGATGAGTACAAAGGTTTCATCATGCTATTCTCTCCACTTTCATATGTTTGAAATTATTTAATAAAAGTTAAAGAAAAATAGGCACTAATAAATATATTACCTTAAATAGGCAAATTGCACTGTCCCTCCCATTGTACCACAGAACTGTGGGATATCCCAGTAAAGAATAGAATCAATTTTCTATGATGCTGAACAGAATTGTTTCTTTTGATGGAAGTTTTAAGTTTGTCTTTTACTTTCCAGATGCCTCATTTCTGGCCCCCCACCTTTGCCGTCTCCACCCAGCCTCTACCCCTTCCCTCTGGCTATCACCACACTGTTGTCTGTGTCTGTGGATTATCCATATACATCCCTTGGCTAATCCCTTCACCTTTTACGGATAGACATACAGTGACAGAGATAGATATATCGCCCCATACATGGCCAACATTGAACTTATGACACTTCAACTTTATTCATTCAACATACAGAGAATGTCCTTTAATTACTTTACCAAATTAGTCTACTTCTGTGCCCAATGCCTATAGACTTTGAAATGAGGAGTTGCCATCCCTAAACCCTTCAGCTGAAGGTTACAGGGTAAAGGTGCCAAGGAAGCCTTGCATGGTTCATGACGTCACTAGCCAACATCTCCTTGGCAAGGATCAAAAGTAACTGAGTGTTGAAATTGTGGATGATCTTTTTTTGTCTCTTTCTACTACCTCTTTTTAAATTTTCTACTCTAAGCACTTGTTATTGGAAGGTGTTTTGTTTAGTTCTACATATTAAAGCACATAAGTGATTTTGTGGAGAGGCTAAGTAGAAAGAGAGAAGCTGGAATTACAGAGCAATGCAATATTGGCAAGCACCTAAAAATCATAAAATTTCTATATTGCCCATGCCAGCACCCCTCACCCCTACCTTATAAGATGCATTGTCTCATTCTCCAGAAGGTTAAACTGAACATCTTGGAACTATAAAACTGATCTTCCACTACTTCACCAAAATAATACAGCAAAGCAAGTAATGAGGCTCCCTCTATACTGCAAAAGAAGTAATTTCTATTAAATATTACTCATATTATTAAGATTTAATGAAAGAGTCAGGAAGATACCATGAAAATCAGCTGTGTCAAGCATACATCCACCTCTGCAACCTGCAGGAAAACCAAGGTAAAAAAAAAAAACGGCAAAACTGGGTTTTAGAAGCCAAAAGGCTTCCTTTGAAATGTTAAGGCCTTTCTGAATAAACCACCTTTTGTACTTTGTATAACTTATTTCTCTGGTGCGAGTATGATTCTCTTGTGTTTCCCAATGTATAGAGTTTCAACTGCAGTTTCCAAAAGTCACAAAAAAAGTTTTCAGAACTGATTTCAATCTAGTGATCCTCAATTTTAATTATGTTTATTCCTGTGTTTATGCCACAAAACTTCACCCTTGAAGTAGTTACAGAAAAGACCTCACGTTGCATGTCACCATGCCCCCAGCATAAACGTGCATGCACAGACGTATACACAGAGACACACAGACACTGCCCCTCAAATCTCTGTCAGAGCAGAGGGGTACTGGAAGCAAAAAATCTCCCTGGAATAATCTAGAACACAAATTGTAGGGCAATGCCCAGAAAAGGCAGGAGTGGGCAGAACCTGTGGCAGGTGAGAGGGGCTAGACCTAGACCCATGCTCACAGCTGAAGTTGAAGCTCAAGAGATATATTTTATTTTTTTAAAATTTTTTAGCTTTTCTTAATTTAATTTTTTTATTTATTTTAATTGTTCTTGTACAGTTTTCTGTCTTTTGCTCCCATTCCAGCCCACCACCCCAGCCCTCCCCACCCCCCTCCCATTTCAAGAGATATATTTTAATACATGTTCACTTTCCTCACTACCCAGACATCTGCTTCCACAAATTTATATTGTAACTTCACATATTAATCTTGGGAAATGTTTATAAAAGGGAAGAAATTTTTTTTCTTCTTTTTTGAAAAAAAAATTTTTCAAAAAAATTAGCTAAGTAACTCAGGCTCTAGTATTCTTCAATCTCTGAGTCCTTGCCCTGCCACTGACCAGCTGTGGGTCCTGAAACAAGCCACTAAACCTCTCTGAGCAATTTAATCTGTAAATCAGAGATGATAATAATAATCAATCCAAAGCATCATTTTGAGAATGTAATGCCTAGTCCAAGTTAAGAGCTTCACTCAGTCCCTCACAGGAAGTACCTCTTTCTCTTAGTAGTAGTCATTCTTCACCATTAAAATACAAAATTTACATCTCTAGATGACATCACACATAGACTGAAATACCCTATTATGTTTTTCCTTTCATGTTTCTCAATTTTCCCAAAACAGCAATTATATACTTGGTTGTTTCATTTTAATGTTTGAAAACTATCCATTTATCCAGGTGACATGATGAATGCTGCGAGCAGAAAGGATTTTAAAAGGAATGAAGAATTTTTGCAGTGGGCCCTGGATTTGATGGGGTGCAGTGTGAAAATGAAGTTAAGTTCTCGAATGGCTCTCCAAGAGATTTCACACGATCTTCTTTTTTGAGACGCTACCAGTAGAGAAGTTTCAGAACCATTTTACTGAGACGAGGAGCTGGGAGCTGTTCCCCATGTGTTTTCAAGGCTCCCCTCAGGCATGGGCACCGGAAGCTTCAATCAGTGCGAGGCCAGAGGACTCAAACTGTAGCCTAAATTGCATGCCACATGGCAGAGTGCAGCTTTTTCCCAGGACCAGTGTATTGTTAGCAAGTAAGAAACATTCATAAATTCCTATCTTGAATGTGCAGAAAGCTCGTCCAGAGAAGCAAGCTTGCTGTCTCACCACACTGTTCCAGCTCTGGGTTAAGAAGGTACAACTTTCAGTGCTGCTGGTACAACGATCCCAGTTCAAACCTTCAGTCCCTGCCCCCATTAATATTTAAAACCAGATTCCACCCATCACGGAGTGGCACCAATGGATTGCAGTTTCATCCAGCATGATTTTTATTAGCCTTGCAATTTCTTAATGGGCTCCCCTGAGGGTTGGCTGGTAGAATCCTGCACCACCAGTCCGGATTTGCTACAGGCAGCTTAATAAACATGGCATCTGCCCCATGACAATTATCATAACATCCAACCGACCGGGGTGCAGAAGACAGAGCTAAAGGTTAACAAAACTACCATTCAGGTGGCAGGGAGGTGAGTGGGAGAATTTTGGAAATTATAATCTGAAGGGAAAGGCTACCGGCTGGGTCTGCAGTCCTTCTGGCCCAGCCAGAACTCCCCGGAGCCGAGTAGGTGGCTCGCTGCCTCCTGCAATCAGCACATTTCACACCTCTCATCAGTGTCACCACTCCTGACATCTCATTATGCACCAGAGGTGGAAGTGGACAGGTACGGAACACCCGAACTTTTCCTTTTCTTATTATTTCTGTGTCGCACCATGAAGCTGAGAGTTAATTAAGTCCTGTGGGACAGACTATCAGTGTCTTTTTTCCTAGGTTAAATTACATTATATACAGATGCAAAAAAAAAAAAGACAGAAGAAAAAAATAATCCCTCAGCTCTTTCCCGGTTAATAGAATACGTTAGAAATATGATGATTCCAAACTGGAAGCTGAAGTCGAGAGCTCCTTAGCATACAAGGTTTCTAATGAAGTCATATGACAAATCCACCAGGGATCTCCTGCCTTAGAGGATCTCAAAGCACTTTTAAAAACACTTTTGAAGAACTTCTTGCCTCAACTCTGAGAGAAAGTTGATTGTAGGATACTAGCCAAGTCTGTGTTATCAGTAGGAAAATTCTCTCAACCAGACTGGAGGAGCAGACTTCCTTTGGATTATAAAATCCTAGACAGAAGAAACTTTAGGGGATGGCACAGAGAGAGTGCATGAGTAGGGCTCTCCCCTTAAAATAATCTAGCCCAAGCTGTCCAAAGTGCCCCACAGGGAGCCAATAGGTATTAGTGCACGGGAGAAAAATAAATAAATAAGATTTCTATGACCAAAGAAGTGTGGGAAAGGCTGAGTTCAGCAGAGTAAAGCTGCCCTTCTATCTGCAGAACTCTAAGACTTTAACATGCCCCTCAACGGACAGCGTAATGCTTACAGTGGAACTGCGTCAGCAGCATGTCCCAAACTTAGTTGAGCACAGACCCTTTTGTTCTAATGGGACATTCTGCATCACTGATTGTCTACAGAGCTCACGTCGGAAAACGCTAATTTAGTCCACTAACGTCCTCACTACCAAGGACTTGCCTATAATCGCACAGCTGACTGTCTAATCATGCCAACCTGGGTGACAGGACCTATGTCGGCCACTCCCAGACCACTGTTTCACACTGCCCCGCTCCATAACCTACCAGGAACCCGGAACAGCAAGGAGAATCACCTGTGCTTCCTGTCACTCAGTCACTTGGTGCTTCTCTTATTATGCATTCCTATCCTCAACCCTTTCAGCTACAGGTTTAAGATGCCTCATCTCCTTATGGTCTTGCCTCAGCATTGACTTTCATCTGCTTGTGTCTGAGCTCCAAGACAACAGCAGCTCTCTGTGTTAGGACTAACTGGCGTCAGGCCACACTTGAGCCACACTAGCATTTCGACTCTAATATGAGCACTAAGGGATACTTCATGAGATAAAGTGGTAGCTATGAAATTTATAAAGCCTCTTAAAGCTCTACATTTCCTCCTGGATTAAATCCACACTTCGTAGTTTGACACTCAAGACCACTCAGGTTCCGCAGCCTTCATTTCCAGTTACTCCATTTCCCATTACTTTTTTTCATTTGTACACTCCAGCCAAATATAATTACTTATCTATAAACCATGTTATCTCACCTCTGACACTGTGCAATACTTGTCTCTTCACTAGTATACCTTTACTCCTTACCTCCCTTATCTTTATAATCCTCATAAATTCAGGCCCAGATAATACGCCACACCCCCCAGGACATTTCCAAGTGATAATTTTTCCAACCAGGAGATTTCTTGGCCTTCCCTGATTTTCCACAGTAAACTATGAATACCTTTATTATTTCATTTATTACATTTTGCTTATAGTGTAGTTATTGGGGTTTTTATCTCCCCTATCTAACAGTACATTCCACAAGGCAGGGGTTGTACCACATTTATTTAAAATGAATATATCCCTTTCAAAGTTGAACACATAATTTTATCAAAGTCCTTCATAGCTGTAGAGTCTTCTGTCATCTCTGTAAGTAACCATCTGAAAATCCCATATAGGGACTAATATTATGACTAGCACCCTGTGAGTGATCTGTAAATAATATTTGAGAAGGATTAAAGGACAATAATTTCATTTCTTGTTGCAGGAGCACCATGCCCTCTCTACTGGTCATATTGCTCCATTCTTTCAATGTCTCCATAAAGTCATCAGGTAGTGTCCTTCAGACTCATATTAATCTGTTCCAGGCAGCAGCAGAACAAAATGTATTTGCTTCTGCTTGGCTGTGCACACTTTTCCCCTCTGGGAAGGGAAGGAAGTTAAATGGCAATGCTGTCAGGTGACTGGTACTGGAGCTGTGAGTCCAACAGTCAAGGGGGTTGCTTTTGACATTAATTTGTGGAGGGGCCTTGGTCAGTTGACTCTATCTACACCACTCCATAAAATAGGTATTCATCACACAGGGGTTCTGAGAGGTTTAATTAATATTTTTAAAGTGTTTGGGAAGATCCATTATGAGAAACAAACACTATAACAGACTATTTCTTTCCCTAGATTGCTCTTTTCTTTATTATTAGTGGATGGTGGTCTTGCATAGAACTGAATGATGAGCCATCCCCTTTGGGAGCTGGTACATCATAAAAACAACTACTGTCATTTTAAATCAGGAAGATGCACATCACAAAAGAAACACATAACTGATTTTGAGGTCCTGCAGGCTACTGAAGGTATATGTGTTTTATGGAGTCATTATGTTTTCTCGTTTGCTTGTTTATTTGTTTGTTTGTTAAAAGCGAACACTCTACTGAATGCTAAGAGAAGTTTATCAGATCCTCTATTTACTTTTCACTTAGCCAACTTCTTTATACAGAAAAGGTACCTTGTTTTTACCTCTGTCAAATTTCATGCATCAGCAATGACTCTGCTGTCTCAATTTATCAAAAAGGAATAGTGAGGAGGATACAGGAAGAGGCCTTAGTTTACAGCCATAAGGAGAAGAGCAAGGCCCTGCCATTGTGGCCAAGAGTTGGCTGATCCTCCCACCCCCACACAATGTCCATTCTCTAGTTTTCCTTCATCAACAGCCCCAGGATTCTCCATCCAGGTATCACAACTCTCATATTCTTAGCCAGGTATTGGGGGTATGATTAGCTCTAGTCTAAAGTTCACAGTGGACACTAATTGGCCAAAAAGAAGCAGCAAAGCTTATCACCCAGCGATAAGAATAGGATAGTGTGGTCAAGGAACTCTGTTTGGACCAATAAGTCATGAATATCCATTTGTTGGGGGCTTCTGGGAAAGAAACTTCCTACTTTCAAGACCATGCCCATAAAAGACCCTTCATTCTCATGCAATGTAAATAGGGGAACAGGTAGCCTGGGCGCTACTGACAGCCATCTTGTGCCATGGAGAAAGCAGCCTCAGGTTGACTCTGACCCTGTGGAAGGAAAGGTAGGGACTTGGGAAGAGATTTCTCATTAGTGAGCACTGAGATGCTGGACCAAGCCATGCTTATGACTCCTGAGCTCTCATTCCGTGAGTCCCTTTATCATTTAAGTCCATTTGAAATGTGTTTTTCCCCTTGTGATTGAGAGGGGTTTCATAACATAATTTTTAAAGGTAAAATTTGAAGAGAGAAATGCAAGATCATAGGTGCATGAAAAATATAGATTATTCAGAGCTATAGATATAGATACAGACTATAATTATAAATATATGATTCATTTGAACAAATTTTCTTTATCCATATGTTCCTGGGTGACTCTTAGAACATAAAGAGTCAGCCTAGGGAGAATTGCCAGGAATAGCCGTGTCTCCCCACAAACTCTCCCAGTATGCAACCATACTGCAAAAGAAGGTGATTAATTTCCCAACACTAGAAAATTCCACAGAGAGTCAGTCTATAGGACTTAGGGACTATCAGTGAGAATGGAAGCATACCACCAAAATGAGAGTGGAAGAAAATGGGAAACCAGAGCTTGAAATGGGGCTGATTTTACCCCCACAAAATCCCATCAGTCCCCATAATTTCCGCTTCCTGACCCCATCTCATAGTCCAGCTTGTCATACCTGCCACCAAGAACATACACCATCATGATTCCATGTGGACTCACAGACAAGAATTAAAGACACTATGCACAAGGCAGTGGATTGGCCACAAAACTAGAGGTTAAAGACGTATCATTAGTCACTATCTAGATTACCACTGTCACTATCTAGTCACAGGTTATGCATGATAACAAACAACCTGATTTCTTCATGGGCACAACACAATAAAGGTTTATTTCTTGCTCACACAAAGTCCACCACAAATGTTAGCAATTCTCAAGATACAGCAATGGTCCTCTATAAGTTTATCCCATGCTCTGGGCCATTTAGTCATCATGGAAAAGGAAAAGAGAGGGCAGGAGAGTCAAGCCCTTGACATAAAATGCTTCTACCCATATTCTCAGCAAGTCATATGACCCATAACTTCAAAAGAGTAGAGAAGTGCAAACCTTTTTTTGTGCTTAAAGTAGACAGGAACTGGATATTGGAGATGGCTATCACAGAGGGGACTAACTGCAGAACTGCTATACATTCTCTTAGTTCCTAGAAATCAGTTAAATATCCACTAATCTTAGGAAATCAAGCACTCAATTGGAAGTAAGGAGATACTTCATTCTGTGTCACAGCTGCATCTCCCATCAAGAGCAGAACCCAGGGAAACAAGCACAGTGATTACCGTGCCTTAGAAAGGCTAGAGATTCCTTTGGCAAATCAATGAAACCAGAACATGCCTTTCCTGTTTTTTGCTTTTGTTTTTGTTTGCTTTCTTACATTTTCTTTCTCCTTTAGAAAGAACACATTTTGTTCATTTGGGGGTAGCTGAGATGATCTCTTGGTATATGTTTTATGAAAAAGCTTCCCTTATCCACACATTCTTCCCTTGATTTGCATTTATGTTGGTTTCATAGAAAAAAAGCTAACCAGAGAGATGCCTTGAACCATTGTTGGGGTAGACATTCCTCCATCAGCACTCTGCCAGTAGCCTACCATCAGCTAATTTTAGTTAAGGACAACAAGGGGCCAGAAGAGACCCTGTCTAACCAAACCAGTGGTCAAAGCAATCCAGGAAGACAGTAACTAAATGAGCCGTCAGGCAGAGTAGGACAAATATATGCTTCCCTGATCTGCCCAATGTTATTAGTTTAGCACCCTCCACGCTGGAACGAACCAGTAAGAAAAGAAGCGGGAATGCCAAAAATTATGCAGGAAAGCCTATGCTTGAGTCAACCATTTTACAGATTCCATAATAAGCTAACATCAATCTACCCATGCAAATCATATTAACATAAAAAGAATCTCCATTTCTGAGTAACAGTTTTTTATCAAAAACCAGTTCTCTTCATCCTACCCAACACCTCTGTTTCTCTACTTCCCATTCCCCTTCTCTTCTCCTTTAAAACAACCCCCTGAGAAAGGGAGTTCTTTGTCACTGAGCTGAATGTTCAATTTGATAAGGTCAATTTCCATAACCCCATCAGTGTTTGAGCAACCACATCTTCCTTCATCGAAAATGAGATGTTCCTTCTTATTCACTTTCACCCAAATTTCTTCACCTCAGGGGTCCAGCCACTACTGCAGGTACCTAGTCAAGGTTTCCCTAAGCTTCTCTCACAAAGATTGCATTTATAAGCAGTACTGAGTCTCCTTGAAGAGAGAGAAGACTTCAGCCTAGTGGTACTAAAAGCAAGGACCTTGGAAAGGAAGATGCATGGCTGAGGAAACAAGATTTAAAAGAGGGCATCACTGGGGAGAAAACCCAACCTTTCCAAATTAACTAAATTGTCTATTATATTTCAAGATCAAGATGGTCATTTGCTGTTTCAAATATAAGTGCTATATGTATTAGGCTCAAGGCTACTAATATTTCATAGCTTTAGCACAGTGAAAAATGCTTAACATGTCTAGTGGGAAACCATTTATCCAAACATTTATCCACAAACTCATACGGCTCCTCCCAACACGAATACTACCACACCATTGCCATCACACATACACACACAGTAGAACTATACCTAATTTCTGAATCCATTTAGCAACTACCTGAGACCCCTCGTGCCTGGGAAGGGAGCCTACTCACATTTAGGTACTCTTAATTCTCCATCAAGTACCGAAGAAGTGGTGATTTACTATGTCTCCAGGAAAAGAACTAATGGACCTCTGAAAAGCAAGCTTTCTCTCACGCAAACAATTAAATATATTGATAGTGAACGTATTCAATAGTGGACATATTCATACATCAAAGTTCCCATATTCCATTACTAGGATTTTCATAAAATCCTTCCATGTCACTGATGGAGAAACTGAGACATGAGATTACAAAACTTGGTTGTCCAAAGTCACCAAGGAGCCAGCAAACAAACTAACTTGAACGTTTCCGGTTCTTCATTCACCAAGCCTCACTATCCCTACAGAATCAAAAGAACCCTAATATGGTTCTACCACCCAAAGCAATTTCATAGCACTCATGTCTATCTGCAGGCTAGCTAAAGTCTGATACCTGGCCAGGCTCAGAAGAAATCTGACCATTGCATTCCCATGATCAGACCAAAATTGCACCCATGTATTTCTGAACATTAACTTTCAATGAAAAAAATCCACTCAGTATTTATTTACACCAGAATAGCTTCAATTTACGAAGCTGTACTTTGGAAGGAAATAATTATGTCATATCCCAGTGGGACTGCCGTCTGCCTGTCACAGGACTAATTCAGCTCAGTTTTTCACTGACAACAGAAACTATTATTTTAAGTTAAAAAATTAAGAGCAGTTTACCTGAGGTGACTCAAACTCATCTATGATAATGTAATGATTACTCAGTAATAAGTACCTTTTTTTGGCCAAACATGACAAGGAGTCTTCGAAACCATATCCTCGTTTGCTGGCGATACCTTGGTATGAGGGGAACGGGCTGATGTCATGGACTCATTTAACACAAAGAGTCTCTGAGAAACAGAGAGGCATAATTAATTTATTCAGATGAATTTAAGTCTTCATTCAAGCTACATATTGCGTGTGCTTCCTCTTTTTAAATACACAGAAGTATAGAACACTTTGAGCTCAAAAACAGCAAAGCCTTGACGTAGCACACTCCGGTGTGGTAACACCACACTCCAACAATGCCATAGTTGTCAACATCTCAACTCTGCATAACAGTTTGCAGAGCACTTGCACATTTATTATATTTCTTAATTGTATAATCCTGAAATTATATCATAAATAGAAAAATCAGCCTCGAATCCAGCTTTATTCCAGAGCCCCACTTCATAACTACTATGTCACAATGCCTTTGTTGAACTTTTGGGTTCCCACTACTAAACACTTTTATATGTATTGTCTTCCTCTTTCCCAAAGCTGGAAGTTGGGTAGTACCAACCTTAATCATCTGAGAGATGAAGTGACTTGCCACACACTTGAAGTCAGACAAGGGACATTGCTAGAACTAAAAGTCAGGCCTCAGGAGTCCTGGTACCATGTATCCTATTTGTGCCTACTACCTGCCTCCTTATCCTGAGGTAAAGTCCCTTTCAGACATGAAACCACCTGACTTCTCAACTCCCCCTGCCCTCATAGAAGGTAACTGGTATATGTTAGATGCTTCAGTTCACATGGGAAATCAAGGCACAGGGACTCAGTAAGTTTCCTCCAGGTCACAGGGCAAAGCATGATAGGCCCCTGGCCTAGTAATCAGTTCAGCCCTGCTTTCAGCAGCTCCCCCTGCACAGGCATGCAACCTGGAGATACACACTGAGCGGAAGAGGGGGGTTAAGGGAAGGAAGAAAAGAGAGAGAGAAGAGAAGGAAAGGAAAGGGAGGGAAGGAAAGAGGAGAGGAGAACAAGGATGGGGAAGGGAAGGGGAAAAGAAAAAGAGGAGAAGAAAGGGGGAAAACAAGGGAAGAAAAAACAAAAGAGAGGAGAGGAGGACAGGGGAGGGGAGGGGAGGGGGAAGGGAGGGAAAAACTGTTTTTAGATTTCAGTAATAGGAAGAACAAAATCAATTAGCAAATGGAAAGTAGTTTCAAATTAGCCTCTAACTAGCTATACACACTATAAAGATGATGTAAAATTCCTCATATCACTGTATTGCACCAATTTTCTAGGAGAATGTCCTTAAACAAAAATCAAGGATTAAATTGAAGTAGGCAGTGTGGTTCTGCTTTTTTAACCATAATTCAGGCTCTGGGGAGCCAAAGTGAATTTAAAAGTATAAATAATTCTGAAATAAATGGTGATGATTTAACCAGCTAACATAGGCATTACCTGAAAGCTATTGTGTAGTCATAGAAAAATGAATGGGGTGAGAGACCTGTGGAGTCTCCCGCTTGTCAAATCAGGTAACTCTCTGTGGTAGACTTAAGTTCAAGGTGCTTTAAGCAAAGCACCTTGAACATAAGACACCATCCCTAGCGCCAATGACAGTGAGTATGAATTTGAGGACGGGCTTCCCAACCACGGTATTTACAGGCATCCTTCCTTTCTTTTCCTACTTGATCTACACCAGCTGCCTGCATTTACTTGTCACTCACTCACTTCCCAACCCCACAACATCTGGCTTTTCTCTCATCAATGCTGTCCTGCAGTCTAATGCCACGAAGCGCCTCCTGGTCGCAGCCCCTTGGCTATGCTTCATCGCACCTTCTTTCCACCTCTGCACTGCCCTGGGTTCCAGGACTCTGCACCAAGTTTGCAAACATACTTGTAGCAGTAGAACCCTTCTTTCAAACAAGATTTTACTTACAGCTCCTATTTATTACCATAGCTTTAGAGTAAAACTTGAAATCAGTCTTCAAATTTTGTCCTTTTTCAAGGTAGTTTTGGCTAGTTGTGGCATTTTTATATATTTTTAATCCACCTGGAAATTTTTTTACCCAAAACAAATAAACAAACAAAAAACCTGTTGGGTTTTTTTTTTTAATTGCACCGACTCTAAATATTAACATAGAATTTACATCTTAACTGGAGAAACTGACATCTTAACATTATTGAGAAGCCCAGCAATGGATCTCCTGATGTTGCCTCTGACTTGGATTTATTAAGCTTCTTAGATCTGTGGGTTTGTAGTTTTCATCAAATTTGGAATAGGTTTGGACACTTTTTCTAGACATTTTTCTCTTCCTCCTACCTCTACATCCTCTACCATACCTCCTGCCCACAGGGACGGCCCTGAACTCCACTCACTGTGACTGCTTCTGGAATATTCCAAGCTGCATTGGGAATAGTGCTCCCAGAAAGAAAGCCACTCTCCGTGTGTGTGCCCTTTCTTTCAAGGATCACAGGCTTATGCTACCTGTTATCTAACGCCTGAAGTACAGTTTTATAGTTGTGTATGGCAGGAGGGTGTGTAAAACTTGTACTGTCTCATGAGCAAAACCAAAAGTCTGTTCATTCACACTTAATAGTAATGTAGTAAAAATCTAAGTGCACCATCAAAGTGGGACCTCATGAGGCTGACAAATGTCAAAACTTCTGGGTCTTTACTCTGGTTTAATTTCTCCAGAAAAGTATCTTTCAGGCTCCTTTCTGGAAGGAGTAGATGTTGTGTTGCTAGGATTCTGGAGCTGAGCAGAGGAAAAATTTCAGTGGGGTTGAGGGAGATTGATCACTCTTTAAAGAGTAAGCAGTTACTTATATTCACCCTCCTGATTTCAAGGTGTTCTTCATTCCTTTCTCCCCTGTGCGTGGTATCAGGCACCTAATTAACAGCTCACTAATTCACTTTGTGCAGAAATTGTGCCTCTGCTTCTTTGGAGGGAGGAGTAGCAATAGACAACTGACTGGGGCCGAGGGGAACAGTGTCCATCTGGGGGCTGTGGCTGCTCTTTACTGAGGATTTCAAACAACCCCGACCTTTTAGCACTCTGCCTGTGAGCATATCCTGGTACCTAAATGTCTCTGAATCCAAAGTTTTCCCAGGGCCCTGTGGGGCCAATCCTCTTGATTTTTATCTAAATTTCCCTTCATGAGAACTTAATTTTTATTTTCATCCATCCCATTAATTCATTCAGCATTCTCCCATTTACTTTGCATCTTCATATATTTGTGTTTTATTATAAATATCTCCTCATTTTACACAAGAGTGGGCTTATACCTCTGTTTCTTGTTCTTTATTATACCTACTTGTAACCGGAGATTCCTACCTCTATTTGGGTAAGAATCCAATCTTAATTCTACTATGTGTCACACTCATGTATTCAACAATTCTTACTCTATTTCTGCTCTTTTTCAGGTTCTTTGTTCATTACTATTTCTTGTATCCCATTTCATCTTCGTTCTTGGATTCATTTTACAGCTTTCAAGAGATCATTTTTCAGAGAGCGTACAAGGGAGATAAGCTTTCTGAAATTTTTCATCAAAAGACTATTGGATAAAAAGGAAGTGGTACATCTATACAATGAAATATTACTGAGCCATAAAAACAAATGAAATCCTACCCTTTGTGACAACATGGATGGACTAGAGGGTACTATGCTAAGCCAAATAAGTCAGACAGAGGAAGACAAATACCATATGAGTTCCATTATATGTGGAATCTAAAAAAAGTAAAAATAAACAAACACAAACCAACTCATACAGAGAACAAACTGGTGGTTGCCAAATGGAAGGCCAGGGGTCCAGGGGATGGGGGAAAAGGGAGAAGGGATTAAGAAGTACAAATTGACAATCAAAAAATAGTTGTGGGGATGTACAGTGTGGGAAAACCAGGTGTGCAGTTATGAGGATATGAAACATAGTTTATTCTTGTATTATTATTTATTAATTATTTTATTATTTTCCATATGAACAACTGTAAACCTACTTTCACCTGCCTCTGTAAAGTGCAGCATAGGGAATAGAGTCAGTAATATTGTAATGACTGTGTATGGTGCCAGGTGGGTACACAACTTATTGGAGGATCTGTTTGTAAGTTACATAAATGTCTAACCACTATCCTGTATACCTGAAACTAATAGAATATTTAATGTCAACTATAATTGAAAATTTAAAAAATAAATAAAGGAAAGAAAAGAAGACAAAAACCTTTCTGAACTGTGTACAGTGTCTATGTCTTTATTTCCTTACTCCAAATCATACCTGACTGGGTATAGGATTCTAGGTTTTAAGTCACCTCCCAGGTAAGCTGCATCACTTCAGCCTTTTTTCCCCACTGATGGGACAGGTCAGATGCCTAGAGAAACCTCCTCACATTCCCACCACTGACGTGGTTGGTAAAACGTTTGGGTGGGTGGAGTGAGAGGAAATGTCTCTGGAGGCAGAAGTGAGGAGAACATTGCTTTCCCGGTGCTTTCTTCCTTCCCTAGGTCTGTCCTGCTGTCCAGAGCCACCTTGAATTTGGCCGTGTTTAACATTGGTCCCAACATCCACAATGGACCAAACTATCTGCTGTCCCCAAAACAAAATCAGCCCTGTTTGTTTCATGAGCTATTCAGATTTCATCTTGAGGGCCACACATCCAACCACTGCAAGTACACAGAGATGGAGGAAAAGGAAGGGAGCGAGAGTAGGAGGGGAAATGTCACCCTAGCAGTTCCCCAAACAAGTCTTTCATTAATAACCCTGGCGCCTGCCCTATGTGGCTCTTCAGCTTGGTATTTCTCCCAGAGCTCCGCTGAAAAGTATAGCAGTATTCTTTATATCAGCTTCTCCAGACTTGTTCTGCATTGTATTTATTCTACTGTAGTTTCTCTACCCATCCTACCTATCTATTTTTCCTTCAAATCCCTCAAAACACCTGGTTATTTTATGGCACCTTATTGTGTTTTCCAGTACTCTTTTAGATTTTCTTTTTCTTTTCTGAATATCTTTTTTTCTTGTCTCAGTGTATCACAGTGTCTGATACATAGCATAATCGATGTCTTCTGAAGAAAAGAAAAATGGACATCAAACAAAAAGATGATCATGATGTATTCATTCATTTATAAATCCATTCATCCATTTAAAATTTTTAATGAAATCTGCTATGTACTAGACATAGTTCTAAGCACTGGGAAATAGCAAGTATTCCTTTTTTCAAGGAGCTTATGTGCTAGAGCACCATTAGGTTTTTTTTTTTTTTTAATGCAAGTTGAAGAATGATATAAATAACACAACAACATCTTCATGTGCAAATGGATGTGTGTATACCTGTGTATGTGCATGTATCCTTTCAGATACAATTTCCAGAGGGTGGGATTGGAGAAGCAGGACATCAGAAGGCTTATTTTAACTGCTTATATTTGTTTGTGTTATATTGATCATCATCAGCACAATTGATTCAGGCTCTGTTCCAGGCACTTGGGATACACCAGTGAACAAAGCAGGCAAACACTTCTGCCTTTTTGGAGATCATATACTAGCAAGCAAAGTCAGACACTAAACCATAAACACAATAAATTAGGACTTTATCTAGTATATCATCAGGTGCTAAGGACTATGGAAAAAATTTAATTAAAAATTTGCATCTGTGGAGTGAAAAGCACTGGGTTGCCATTTTAAATAGGGTGGTAAGAGTGGACTTGATTGAGAAAGTAACATTTCAGCAAAAACTTAAAGTGAGAATCACATGGAAAAGGAGGAGAAAGAGTATTCTAAGCAGAAGGAAGAACAAATGCAAAGGTTTCATTGAGGGAGCAAGCCTGGCATGTTCAGTGGTCAGCAAGGAGGTAGTGGGCCTGAAACGGAGTAGGAGAAGGAGGTAGAGTGAGAAGGGAGGAAGGGAGTTGGTACAAAGAGGATTTGGAAGCCCCTGGAAAGTTTTTGAGAAGAGTGGAATTATCTGACATATCTTGAAATGGTTATTGGGCTTCCTTAGAATCAACTTAAGGGAGGCAAGGGTAGGAGCAGGGGTTTCTTTCCTTGGGTTTCCTACAGCATCCCAACCCAGGGACCAGATCGATGTGACTCACACACACCTGAGATCATGCAGTGACTCCTCAGGGATGACTTGTCACTTGACGAATTAAAGGACCAAATACTTAACCTACCATCACAATCGAATCCAGCCTACCTTCCCAAACCTACAACTCACTAGTCCCCATGTACACAAACCCCATGTTCTTTGCACTATTCCTATGGGCTCTTGTGTCAGTGTCTTGTGTGAACTGGTTCCTCCACCAGGAATCCCTTTCCTCTGCACCCCCTGAATGCCCGAATCCTGCTCATTCTTCACGGCATGACGCAACTGCCTACTTCAGCTGACTTCCGTCCACCGTCCAATTTGAATATAACCTTTCCTACCTCTGACCCCCAGCTCTAAGACAGGGAAGGGCATGGTATGGGCAACATTTCCCAAAGTGAGGGCAGCAGAACAGACACCAGCCTCAGGAGAGATTCTGGGAACCAAGGGTTCCACGGACAAACACATTTGGGTAATGCTCTGCATCGCAACCCTCCCTTAGAAATTCACATTATGCAGCATATCCTGAATGTCCTCAAAAGTCCTTTGGTTAAAAATTTTTTATAACTTTATTTAATCCAGCTTTCACCAGATGTATTTGACTTTGGAACCCTTTTTATCACAGAACACTTACTACTATTCTATGGAACTACCGTTCCAAGGTTCTCACATAATACTTGGAGTTGGAGACCTGAGTTCTAGTTTAGATCAAGCACCTGTCAGACCCAGTTTTCCCCAGGCCCAGGCCAGATTAGGCAATCGTGTACCCTAACACAGCTGAATGCCTGCAGGCCCAAGCAGGAAAACCAGGCATCCTAAGATCTATAGGGAAACAAGACATCCCCAAAATGGAGCCTCCTAGACACTGGCACTAGCCTAATAGATTTTGACAGACATGGCCCTCTGGTTCCTACAGATTAAACGGCTTACTTCCCCCACAATGCTTAGGGCCACATGGGTTATAATGCTAAATTACCAGCTGTGACCTCTCCAATGAGGGGACTTATCAAAGTCTCATCCAACTGTGATGAGCTTACTCTATGTATCCCTCTTTGAAGCTCACCTACTTCCATACATGGCTTCCGTTCCCTTCTCTCCCCTAAAGGTAGGGTCTCCTTCCATGTTATCTCCTTCAGAGCATGGCAGAGGACCTCAGACATGGTTGGAACTCAGTAAATACATACTGCACAAATACGTAAAGATGAATGAGGCATTTATGCCTCAAAAATTCAAAATTAGTCTTGGAGATCATGAAAAATTAGATAAAATCGAAGAAGTGAAGTGATATGATCAAAACAGCAAGCATCACAGAGAAATAATTCTGTATCACTTACTGGAACTTTTACTAGCAAACCAGCACTGCCAATAATGGATAACATTAGCCATTTAAGCTGTGTTATGTACAATTCTCAGTGGCTCATGTGTTAGAATCCTCACACCAACCCTATTAAGGCGGGTACTATTCTTACCCCACTTTACAGATGAGAAAACTAAAGCACAGAGAGGTAAAGTAACTCACCTGAAGTCCCTCAGATAGCAAGTGATACATTCAAACCCCAGCAGTCTCATTCCAAAGCCCACAATCAACCACTCTGCAACCCTCCTCCTCCTCCCTTCCACCAGCATTTGCTCACGCAAGCATCTCAAGACCGCAGGTTATGAGCCATGTGGAAACTGAGACCCCACACAGATTAAAGACTGCTCAGTGTCCCACAGCTCATCTTTAGCCCACCGCTCTCTTTCCACAACACCACACTGGCTCAGCGGTCCCCCCTCACTACAATTAACCTTGGAGCCTTCCCTGACAGCCAACTGCCAAGAAAGGGGCACAGGGGTGAAGTGGAGGCTGCAGTTAGGGGGCTACCATGCTGGAGATGAAGAATTAAAATTGGCAATGAATTGAAAGGAAGAGGTATATTTGGGGGAGGGGTGGACACAAGGAAGTACTGACAGGCCTGTGCAAACCTGACAGGAAGGTAAAGGGGCATGAGAAGCCTGGGGAGGTGATCAAATGGACAGAGAGACTCTGAAAGGATGGGAAGGCAGACAGGAAATAGTTCAGAAAAGACAGAAAAATCATCTTATTTGTAATTGCACACATTTTCAGCACCTCTCCAAAAGCTATAGAAAATTATGCCTTATGAACTCAAGAAGTATAGTGTGGAATTGGGAAGGTTTAAGAAGGAGCTTTCACAAGAGAATTTGGTATAATGTGTAGCACGTAATAGGCACTCAATAAATGTTTGTTCCAAATAAAAGAGACAAAAAGAGAAAAATATGAGAATTGCTTTAATAAAGAGAAAGGCACCTAAGGGAGTAGGGGCTCAAGAAATATTATTTTGTATATGCGTGCTGTGAGAAGCCGGGGGAGCTGTGAAAGATGATCTGAGGCGTTTGCAAGGAGCCCTTAGCCTCTGATTCCAGTTCATGAGAGTCCCTGGGGAGGCTATGGGAGCTGTCACTGGGGGCTTTTGAGAATGTGTCTCAGACAGCCGCTTGGAGGGCATGGTTTAGGTGATTTCAAAATGGATGAATGGAGGGAGAGGAGACAGACCAAATGACCCAGCAGATTTTTCAGTTTTAATTTTCATGTTACGTCCTCAGGAACTGAAGCTTCCACTCCACTCTCCAGGGAACAGAGATGAACCTGAGAGACCAGCAGACATCGCCATCCTACCAATGGATGATGGCTGAGTAACTTGGAAACCTTCCAGAAGCGCTTGGTTAAATTGTAGGCCATTTATTTCATGAAGAAATAAACCACAGAAAGCCCCTTTTAAACATGCATGCAGAAAGCAGGACAAAAGGCTGAGATTATCTGTTCAGGATTTGCTTTAAAAGAGCCCAGGCAGCACTCATTTATTTTTGAGAAAATATATGATTAACTATAGTTAACTATGAATTCAGATGTTGTACATTAGACCAGCTCCTCAAAGTTTGAGAGCATTTAATATTATATATCGCTGCCATTTGGACTAAATTGTTTTTTTAATGTACACAATATTACAAATTTAATTTGAGCTGTTTGAATCAGTCTGTAAAAAAGATTTGATTATACCTGAGTGTTCTGGCCCCGGCTTTTCCGTATCTCAGTAATCTTGGCGGTAATTGGCTGATTAGGCGTCTCACACTCCATCTTTGCCTCAGTTTCCATGGTAATGTTACAGGAGCTATTATAGATGAGAACTTCATCTCTTTCCACTTTAGGGCTGAAACGAGAAGGGAGGTTAAATGGGGTGTCATCAATCTTAATGAAATGCAATTATTTTTACTCTTATTAATCATTGCAAGCCATTAGCTTGTGGCAACTACAGGCCACCATTTGTCAAATTTTGCAAATTTCTGTAATTTTGTTTCCATTCTTTTATTGTTTATTTGTTTTCCCTTTATCTGCACACCCTGCAATGAAAATGCACATGGTAAATATCTTTCACTGAGGCCTTTCTCTTTTCCAAACCTATTAGGAACATTAGCAAAAGCTTCTCCAAGCCCAACTTAATGAACAATGTGCAAACAATACTTCCAGTTCCAAAAAGGGAAGCAAATGTTAGGAGTTTTTCATTTTTTCTTTTTCTTTTCCCCTTTCCTCTTCCTGTTCTTACACACACTTAGTGTTGGGGGAGAGAATTGTCTGAATCCCCCCAGGGCAGATGGAGAAATTGGAAAACCCACACAACTGGCTAACTGGTCCCTAATTCCAACTGTGAAAAAATGAGCTCATTTAAGCTTTCAATTCCCTCTCCCCAGCTGATGGCAATGAGGCTCTGTTGCTAGCAGTGGAACATTAACTTAGTAAATTAATTAAACTTACTTAACAGCCCAGACTAAGGAGATTCGATATATGTGCCAGTTATACTACCAGCCACTCGCTTTAAAAGTCCTCTTGCTTTAAGGAGAGAAGCCAGACTGCATTTAAAATAAAAAACAGCATTACAGGAAGTCTAAAAATATGCAGTCCTAGGGGAGAGGAGAGCATGGATATCACAGGGTAACGTCCCCAACAGGTGTGATATTTATTCAACAATAATCCTGGCTTTAGGCATTGTTGCAACTAACTCAAAGATTATTAATGCAGGATATTTTAAACTTTTCAACAATTTCATATGTATCTCATTTCAGTCTGTAAAGCAGGTAAAGGTGTAAAAAATATAACCCAAGATGATTAGGGAATTTGCATAAAGTCAAACAAAATTACAGCAGGTCTGAGATTAGAACCCAGGTATTCTGTCTCCAACAGTCTTCTCAGGTTTCGAGATGCAGACTGAACATCAGCCAGGTAACAGTGCCCATAGGAAGACCAGGAAGAGTGGTAGGAAGGCCAAAAGGTTACCGCTTAAGAAACTAAATCATGTTGAACTAGAGTATCATTTTTCAAATCAATGTCAAAGTGGTTGCTCCTGCAATATGCTAAAAATAATGCACAGGATAACTCCCATGTCTATGTACTCTTTTCTTTCTGCTAAAATATTCCTGGATCCATAGTCACCCAAGACATGACTTCCATGCCCATTCTCCTCTAGACCTGCTGTTGGTTGTCTGTATGTCAATACCACGGGGCCAGGACTAACACAAAGGGTTTGGGCTGACGGTTGGGGCTGGGGTCTCCCTTAATCTGAGCTGTCCATCTCACAGCGCCTAACTCCGTGTTGGTTTGGTAGCCCCTGCACCCAAATTAACATGGTGGTAAACGCAAAGTCTCAGAGCTGTAGTTGCTTGAATTTCACCATGCTGCATTTGTTCACCTGATTTTCTGAGAAACATTAGCATGCAGAGGTTAAGCTTGGCGGCAGACCAGCTAGATTTGAATTTCCAAGCAAATATTTACCATCCATATGACACTGTGAAGACCGACCCTCCAAGCTTTGGTTTCCATGTTTATAAAATGGAGTTACTAATTATCAAGTGCCTACTTTACAAAAGGGTTGAGGGAGTGGAGCAAAATGATGCCTACAGAATGATTTACACAGAGTCTGGCATACATTAAATGTCAGATGAGGCAGCTCTTACTGTAGAGTTCGGCGGTACTGGTGTTGGTGGAATTATTCTTAAAATGTAAATGAGTGAATTTACATTCATTACCGTTCCATGTCACCTCACTTACGTGGACCCATTGCTCAAATACACTTTGAATCTGGAGCCCGTAATGCAGCTAGATGCGTCTAGCTGAGCCATCATCCAGGGGGCAGACAAAGCCACAGGGTAAAACTACAGTACTGGCTCCTGTAGTGTCGGTTGTACTCAAAGATTCAGAAAGAAAAAGCAAAGTAATTTCACTTTTAAATTAAAATGTAATGTAATATGTAGATGAATATGGAAATAGGGTGGACTAGAATCAAAATTCACACAGACTGTTCAAATAAAACACCTAACTTGGAACCAACCGAGGCCGTATCAGGGCCACATCGCGCCTTAGGGCTAGCACTTTTCTTTTGCCAAGGGGGTAGGGAGTCTGTCTGAAACAGTTTGAGAGGCAGTGAAGTTGGTTTACCACCCATCACATTCCTGGTGAACTGATTCCCAGATAGCTACTTCCATTTGTGAAGGCTCACAAACCATCTGATAAATGATGCATTCTAGAAATTTGTCAGGAATAACACCAGCTTAGTTGTCTAGATTTCCAGAATCCCTCTTTTCTCCCTCTTTAGGCAAATAAAAGAATATATGCCCATCAGCTCTCTCTGTTGTGTGCCCTCCTCTCATATTGATTACCAATCATACGAGCAAGGTTTTTGTACTTAGCATACAAATGACTTGGGACACCGACTAATGTCCTGCTTGCTCCAAAGGAGTTAAACCTTTATCTGTTAGCTTAGACTTTTTTACAAGCTTTAGCTCATATTTTTTGTGTGTGTTTGTTCCTGATTATCTGACTAGAGATTTCTTTCATTAAAAAGCCATCATCAAAATTAGCAGAAACTCCAGGGTATCAAAAATAGTCTATCATCTATAAAATTTCTAAGTTTCTTAATAGCTACTATTCAGTGTTTTCTTCCACAATAATCCTATGAATTAAATACTGCAGTTGATAAGATTTAAATACAAATATAAACATAGACAGATACGTGGACATAGATGATATAGACATACATGCACACATGCATGTATATGAATGGTTATTGTGAGGGAACATGGCAAAAAATTGTGGTCCAAGTGATAGCAAACAGAGTTCTAGAACCTGTTTCCTGACCACTCTTCTATTGTTATTTCAGTTGGTCTGATCAAATCCAAAAGTATACAAAATTATCTTCTTGTACACGCTCTCTAGGACAGGCAGTAAAAACCACTTGCTTCGTTCTATCTTCCTCACTGAGGCTGAAACTGCTTCCTGTGGTTCTGAAACCTCATTGAACCATGCAGATCTGCCAAGGCTGTCTTCTCTGATGCTGGCAGCATGGCGTGGTGCTAAGTACACTGAGAGTCAGGAGCCCTGGGACCCGTCCTGACCCTGCCAAGGATTTTCTCTGTGACTTTGGAAAGGTACTTAATCTGTTCTTAGAAGAGAAACTAAACTCCCTACCTGACCCCCTGAGCCCATGTGAAGCCACTTTCTTTCCTCCTCACTCTACTGCCCTCTGGCCTCTGACAGTTCATAAAACTTGATGGGTCCTTTGCATTTGCTACCCTCCTGCCTGACTCGCCATGATGACACCTTCTTCTCCTTGGCTCAACATTAAAGACACTTCTTCAGAGAAGCTTCCTCCAAGCACATTGTATAAAGTAGCCCCCATCGTTTTCTATCAGTTTATAGTCTTTATCACAACATGGGTTCATTCGTTTATTGCCTGGCTTTCTTCTCTCCCCTTAAGGGCAGGGGCTTTGTTGCCTTATTACCAGGGAGCCACCAGCTCCTGACACAGTGCTTAAAACATAGTAGGACCTTGATAACTGGGTGGATGGACAGATGGATGGGCAGATGGGTGAACTGGGCACATTTTCAGCATAGATATGCATATCTACCTTTGCCAATTGACATCGAATCCATAGCAATGGTGACTGGCAGGGGAAATAAAGCATTTGATAGAAATGGGTCCCCTGCTAAGACCCTGAAAAGTACTTATCTGGGTTCACAGGCTAAATAATATTAAAAGAAATCAAGGTATGCTGTTTGGAACATGATAATGCCCTTCATATAATTTATTTTACAATATGTTTTCTGGTTATTAAGTTAGTACATGGTCACTGAAAAATACATAAAAATCAACAACTAAAATAAATATGACCAGTACTACAGCCACCTGAGAATGAGGACTGTCTTTGTTGTAGAATACATCCTTCTAGTCTTTTTTCTAACCCTATCATATGTGTGTGAAAACATGCACATAATATACACCATTAAGAATAAATAGCACACTATTTTGTGATTTGCACCTTTCACTTTCCAATATATTATAAGCATGTCACTCTTTGGTTAAATATTCTACAACATGATTTTTAAAAGTTTCTTACATGTTATCATTTAGATATGCCTTCGTGATTGAACACTTATTTCAAATTTTCTGTTATGATACTTAAAACTTCAAAGAACATGATTTCTCATAAATAGTACATATTTCTAACTGCTTTCATAAAATAATCCTAGAAGTGAAATTGCTGGGTCTCCAAGTATGAAGAACTTCAAGGTTATTAATGCATCCTGTCCAAGTGACCTCTGCAGAGGGTTCTAACCTTCCTTCTCACTGGCAGCAAAGAGCAGTGCTGGCTCCCCTCACCTCAACACTGAGGATGCATGTTGTTTAAGTCACAGGGCACTATTTTCATTCTTACTCAAGAAAGCACACCCACATTTGCTGGCTGCAATGTCTGGAACATTGAGTAGCACATTCAAACAATATTAATAGAAAGGGCATTACTTGTAATGGGGTCCGAGGCTCAGTTGCCCCAGCCACATCCTAGAGTGAAGAGGAAGGACATGGAATAACTCAGAGGGAATAGCTCTGGGCATCGAGATAAAGCCCACAAACTCGGTGGAGCCAGGAACGGTGACATGCACATCTTGGTGTCCAGCAGCACTGACTTCTGCACTGCAGTCTCACCTGAGGATAACCTGCAGGACCCCATTTCCTTGTTGCCTAAAGAGAGCTCTTCAAGCCCTTCAAAAAAAGCAGCCAGCCAACTCCTTGACTAAGCACAATCCTCCGACGGTGAATTCATACTGAAACGCAGACCGTCTCAGGACGTTGCGAAGTCAGACTGCCATGAAAAGAGCCGATTATCTCTTCCCTTCTGGGTAACTGATCTTGTTTAATTTTATTTTTTAAATGAGAAAATAGGTTTTCATTAAATATTCAGATGCAACCACTCCCTCTAGATAAGAGGTAGAGAAGGAAGCAGGGCCATGCTCAGCAGTGAAAAACCCCACTGCATGGGGAAGAACTGCTTGTGGAAATGAAGGCCACCGAGATTCACCACCGTAGTCATACTGGATTTAATGAAAAACTTAATTTTAATAAAAATGCAATTTTTTATTAAATTTCTTTAGGAAAGGGGATTTGCCTAGAAAGTTATAGTATTTATTTGTTTGTTTTTTAAGTTCGAAAAATCCTTATAACCTATGACTTCAAAATCCTAGATCTATAGTAATTCCAAAGCCTGTGCATCCCCCCTCTCCTTCTGAATAAATAGTGTACAATCTGCTGGATTTCTCTATAACTTTTTTGCATACTTGCGAATCCAATTGGAAAGAAAAGAAAAAGGAAAGGGGAAAAGAGCCTTCTGTTTTTCATAATGTCTAATCTTTTTCCCCATTGGCATTCACCAGATGTTGCGTTGGATCGGAAGATAAATATTAAAATCTAAGCAAGAACAAAGCAGGCTGTTTACTGGGCAGATTTTTCAGATGTTCTCCTGAACACTTGAAAAGACAGGAGATGCTTTGATATGCAGGCTGGCTGGAGTCCACAATGGAACAGTTCCTGCAACAAGACCAGTGGGACCCGGGGCCCACGTCCGCCCAGCCTACAGTTCCTGAGCCTCCGTCAGGCCATTGGCCGTGACTTGTAGGGAAGGTCAGGGAGGGAGAGCACAGGGTTACCTGATGAAGAGGCCTGAGAGCGATGGAAAGACTGACTCTGTCCAGTGACCTGGTACAAAGAGGCACTGGGAACTTTCTTCACAAATGTAGAGGTAAGGCCATGATCCGGGCAGTTTCTCCGTCCCCACAGTGACAGTCAAATCACACTGCACGTAGGTGCGGCCGGGGGCTTCGCAGCTCTCCTCCTCGTGCTTCAGGTCACATAGGGAGGCCAGGGACACTGCAGGAAAGAAAGGGTCACCGTTAGCTTAGGCAATAACCACGGAAAGAACCGAAGGCCTCATGTTGTTACATAAATGAAGCTCCTATGTTATGCTTTCACTAACAGGAAAATAATCAGTTTACTTTCCTAAAAAATGTACTACGAGTATATAACACGTACAGAAGAATATAAGTAACATTGCTGTAAAATATAAACCATCATAATGAGAAAAATCCAGGTGAACCTACCAGCCAACATAAAGTCTAAAACCAGTTGTGATGCTCTCGGATCTGTGTGCCCCTCGCCTGGTCCACCCTGTCCTCCCTGTTCTCAGAAACCACCACCTGCATTTTTAAAACAGTTTTCCACATGGCTTTTTATTCCTAAACAAGAGTTTATGCCTAAACATTTATTACTAAACATTAAGCTTTACTTGTTTTTTAATTCTATAAAACAGAATATATGACAATATTCTTTGATCTGATTTTTTCAATTAATATTGTATTTCCAAGCTCTGCCCATTTTATCACATGTAACTGTTGTTCATACATTTTCACTGCTGTTCAATACCATGCTGTGTGAACATACATCAATATATTTTTCTTTTCTCTTACCAGTAGACTTTTGGATATTTCCTAGTCTTTGCTACTACAAAAATTCTCTCTAGGGTACATGCCTTAAAATTGCCTGTTGATAGGGTAGGTACAAGTTCGACTTCACAAGCTAGAGCCCTGTTGTTTTCAAAGCAGTTCTGTCATGTTACATTTCTACCAGCTACATTTTTGAGTTCCCATTACTCCACATAATTGTCAGCATTTGGGATTATCAGACTCTTAGTTTTGGCCAGTCCAGTGAGTATACAATGGCACCTCATTACAGCTTCATTTTCATCATTACTTTTTAGATCAAACAACTTTTTATGTGTTTAGTAATAATTCATGTCTCCTCTCCCATGAAATTCCTATTTCTGTCATTTGCCCTTTTTTTATTGGAATGTTTATCTCTTTTTTTTGATTTGTGTTCTTCATACATTCTGGGTACTAACCCTCTGGAGGTTATACAGTTTCTGACATATTCTCCAGGTTTGTGGCTAAACTTTTCATTTTCTTTATGGGATCCCTTGATTAAAAGAAGTCTTTGATTTTCATAGAATTATGACTATATTTTATATTACTAATATTTTGTAAAGAAGAAAAACAGTTATTTGAAGCCCCTGGACACTATGCCATTTCTTTCCAGGTCAGGGGACACAATGTTAAGAGCATCAACAAGGCAGACTACACTCTGTCCAGTGACCCTGGTACAATACCCTTTAACAGGGAGATGAAGAAATCTGTACATGAGATGGTTTTAGAGCAGCCCTGTCTGAAAACCTTGACAAAATAAAGAAGAAATAAAAATTTTCTCCAACCTTCTACCTCTGCAGCTAGCCTGTCCACAAGGGTACCTGACAAATGTTATCAAGAACTGTGGGCTTGAACCGAAGCCCTGCCTGCACCACATGGCCGCAAGCCACGGGGGCAAATGAGGTAAGTACACGGAAGAGGTTTGCACTTATTCAATCACATATAAGTGTTATTATCGTTGCTGTTACATTCCAAAGCACCTGCCACGTGGCAGGTTCTCTGTGACTGTGATCTGAATGAATCATAGCAATTAAAATGGCTGACAAGTAAGACTCACTCCTATGGGTAGAGGAAACATGAGAACTTTGCAGTTAGTAAGCCCCAAGGCAAACAAAAACAGACTCAACACCAATAAAATAATGAACTCATTATGGGTGATTAGGTGGATGCAAATCGACAAGGTGGATTATGAAAAGTATGCAGGGCTGGGATCAGAATCTGTGGACTTTATTCAAGGTTCTGCCACTAAATAGCTGTGTGAGCTTAATCACTTTAGCTTTTCATGCCTCGTGGAAAAGTTAAAGTTTCCATTAAAAAGTCATGTAGTATAATTCAAGGTATAAATGCAAGAAACCCAAAGATAAAAAGATCTTGCTGATTTTATAAATACAAAGTATTAGTTTCACCTGAGAAGATGTTTTAACAACCCATCATGTGAAGAAAAATAAAATTCTTCCTTTGTCAGAAGCACAGTTTGGGGAAAAGATAAAGATAGATGATACCAAAAGCAACAAAATAAAAAAGACTTTTTAGAGCTGCACCTTTAATGCCCCCTGCCCCACTGATGAAAAGAAAACAGATTTGTACTGTGGTATCGGAATAAGCAAACAATAATTAGGAAAGTCTGGGTTCTAAGCCATCATCTGTATCCCTGAATGGGAAACATCACTTTCTTCATTATGCAAAGTCAAACTAAGAAAAAAAACTCAAAGCAAAGGTCAGAATTCAAAGTGACCTTAGCAAATTAGAGAAGTTAGGAGAAATAAACAAAAGACTAAATGGAAATAGTAAGGCAGTAAACCACAGAAGAAAAAAAGAAATTATACAAATATGAGATGAGGAAATTCCAGCTGTGCACAGTTATGTTAGAAAGAAAAAAAAACAAAACACCTTGGAATAATGGTAGGTAACAGAGAGATTATAAATCAGCAAAACGGCTGTAATTTTAAGAACAAATATGGGACCAGGTTACATGTAGGCATCTTATGATGCTACCCACTATGGTCAGAACTTGCTTACAAAGAGGACCTACTTAGCTTTGGGCTTTACTTTAGGAAAGAACGTCAGAATTCAGAGAGGGCTCAGAAGCGAAATACCAAAATATTTATATGTTGGAATGCTTCAGACCTAGTATAAGTCCCATGAATCTGTGTTTCTAATAAACTCCCAGGTATTGCCCCTGCCACTGGTCTAGTGAAAATAATAACAGTAATATTACCTTCTCAGTAATTCTGAGTGATAACATTTCTCAAGCATAGAGAGCATCATTGAGAACGATTGCATTAGATGGACTGAGATTATTCAGCTCGCGGCTGCCAGCTGGTTAAGTTGGAAAAAGTAAAGTGGGGGAAACAGTAGGCAAATGAATGGATTTCTGTGAGAATAGCAACTGGGAGACACTTATGAGGGCTGCTGTTTGTGAAATCGTCCTCTAAAAAAATCTCTTAAAATATGACAAATTTGTGTAACAAATATACATTGATTAATTACATTAAATTCCTCCTGAAAGTTGAGAAATAATTAATAGTTTCTAATAATTTATGGGACACACTCCCTTTGACAACTTGATGTCCATTATAGACCTATTTCATAGAAAAACAACGTGCAATCATATACTCAAAATGTTTTATTCAGTTTCAGAGGGTCTATAGAAGCCCCAAATGCCATCCTGGATCATAAGTAAGAAACCTTAGGGGTTGGCTTTTACCAGTTCCTCTCCATCTTTGGACACTGTAATTAAGAGTCTTTTGAAATAGACTTTTTTTTTTTTTTAATTAAAGAGGAAAATAAGTCAACTTGTCCATTTCCCTAAATGAGCAGCTTTTGCACAATCAATGAGTGTTTGGTGACACCTAGTGGCAATAATAAAAGTTACAGCTTCCAACACATTTTCCCTCTTAAAAATCACAGAATTTTTAGTCCTTTTCTAAACCTTAATCAAATCTTTTAAAATAAAATTATTTCTGTTATTCCTCTCCTAAAGTTATCAAAATTCCCATATCACAATTTACCTGACCCTGTGGCCTCAGTGCTTTTTATCTTGTACTGCTAGTTAAAATCAAGTGCCTTGAAATAACATCAATGGCTTTAAACAGTTTATTTAAGCAGTACATATATATGAAAGCCTTTAAAAAAACTGTAGTGGTGTTAGTTAAATATTAAAATCCAGAAATGCAGAGCCTTGGTTTTCTGTTTCTACAATTTCCTAATTTCATGTATTGCTTTACCAGGCACCGCCTTTGCATGCATACTGTTCCCCTGCTGTTCTATGCACAGAGGTAGAGTGAAAACGAAACAGATAACACCTTAAACTTAAACATTTTACTGTATCTTAAGTTTCCTATGGTGGGATTTTTTAAATTAAATGTATTGATTTTTGTATTGTAGAATTTTAAGTGGAATAGATTACTTCCACAATGTTCTGCCTATATATATAATAGAAAACTCAATTTCTAGCATTTTACCCAAGAATTGTTTCTCCTCCTTTTCTCCCTCCCCCTCCTCTTCCCCCTTCTTATCTAAGACAATCCAATGCAAACTACCATCACACTAGTATTTTCCATCTCGGAATTTTTGTCCAAGCCCAGATGAAGCGATGCTTTGCAAATCCTTCACCCACATCAAGTTGCAGACACATAGGAATGTAACTTAAAGGACTATACAGGGAGCACGTGTGCAAAGGGTTTTTAATGCACAGGTACAATATCTGTCATTATGCAAACAAGTTAATCACCTGGCTAAGCTGTTCCTGCAGTGATGATGGCAAATTTATCCCTTTGATTTTTTTCCCCTGAAGCTTATCCTGTATCGCAAAGCCCCGCCGTGGGACTATCAGAGCTTTGCACCTTCCTTCTACGAAGCTCAAAGCAGTGAGAGATCATGGTATTTTACCGACTAAGGGCTCAAGTAATTACCTGAACATTGCAGAGTAAGAGGGTGATGTTCATGTTGGCTGTTTGCCTATAATAAGAATTCAAGAACTGAGCAATTAGGCAAATATGCAAGAGATAGTCAGTTTGATGATCAAAAACCTTCGCCAGTACCTCAGGTCGGAAGATGTTCTCAGCAGCCCCACCCCAGACAAAGACCAAGAGATTGTTTTCTCCATGATGCCTATAGCTGACATTGAAATCAATATTTAGAACCAAAAATTACTTTCTCCATCATCATATGATGCAATCAAGAACACAGGTGATAAATTTTTGTTGCCATTAATAGGACAAAAGTTATTATGTACCATCTTAATATAAGGTCATTGATTCTAAATACCTACCATTTTAGATGGGGAGCAGAGAAATTTCTTTCCCCAGGAACGTATAAAAAAATTAGGCGTCAGCACAGCGTTAATCACAAAAATGGAGCCAAAGAATATCACTCTCACATATACTCTTTTAAAACATATAGCATTTTGCCTGGCTGGTGTGGCTCATAGGATTGAGTGTTGGCCTGCGAACCAAAGGGTTCGAGAATCGGTTTGATTCCCAGTCTAAGGCACATGCCTGGGTTGCAGGCCAGATCCCTGGTAGGGGGAGCACAAGAGGCAACCAAACATCGATGTTTCTCTCCCTCTTTTTCTCTCCCTTACCCTCTGTCTAAAAATAAATAAAAATCTTTTTAAAAAATACGGCATTTTTACTGACCACTCAGGGGAAGAACCAAGCAGCTGAAGGTGGACACGGTAGCATTGGCCAGGACTTGGCAGGGGGCCCCACACACAGCAGCTGAGATGTTCCCTGGAGAAAACCCAGCTCCAAACACGTGCACGAGCCTTCCACCCAGGCAGCCTTTAAAACAGAATTACAAATTCATGATCACAGAGGCAAATTGCTCCTTCTTTACTTGACTCAAAAGTCAGATTCATGCTTCCTTGCTGCTCATCATTCTTTTCATGCCCTTCGGAGAGCGCACAGCTGGCTTCCGGTCCTTGGGATGCCCCAGTTTATCTTCACTAAGCTCCGGCCTCTTGTTTGTCTGATCCCAATCACACTGAACAACCTATAAAAATGTATTCACTTTTATATAGAAAAGTAATACTTATTTATAGTTCTTACATTTTTTATACAAAAACAAAGTGTAAAAGGAAAGTAAAATTTTCTTTTATCACCTATCTCCCTCCCCAGAAGTAGCCATGTATAGAGTTTCTTATGAATCCTTCTAGAATTTTCTAAGCATATATATTTTTATACAAAGAGATATTTCTATACATATTCTTATACAACTTACTTTTTAAAGATATACCATAGATACTTTTCCAAATTTGTATGTATAGACCTAACTCATCACTTCAGTAGCTACCTAGAATTTTATTGTATGATCATGTCATAATTTACTTGGCAATTTTCCTATTGATTGATACTTCCATTATTTATCCTCTCTTGCCATAATTCATAGTGCTGTAATGAACAGTACACTTATTTGAATAAACTGTTAAAAATTCTTAGAAATTGAATTTCTAGCTCCAAGGAAAAATAAATTTTTAGTTTTGATAGATACTCCTGTTTTTCTTCCAAAATAACATGGTACCAGTTTACAGCCCTGCCAGCACTGTACCAGAGTACCTGTCCCCAATGTTTTGCTTCGGTCCGAGAGCCAATTCAGGTAAATATCGCCGAGACCCTCAGACACGTGCCCCCTCTCGTCCACACTGAGAGGAGAGTCCCAGTTCCTACTGCCCCCACAGCGCATCTAGGCGGTACTTACACAGCCACCCAACAAACTCCAGAACAACACTTCGATTAGGGTGCATTTCATGCTTCTGCTTTCTCACCATAAAAATCATGGAATCTTAGAGTGCAGAAAGGGAAACCAGGGAGCATCCCGCGCAAACTCCTTTACCAAATTAGGAAGCTGAGGCTTAGAAAGTTACCCAGCTGAGGTGCTCACATGCTAGGGATCAAAATTCCAATCCCTGTAGCATGCCACCTGGGTGAAGCCAGACACGTTTGTTCTAAGTCTTGACTAGTACCTCATCATCAGTCTGAGTTTCAGCTCCCACAATTCCTCTCTGCTTTCTGCACCACCATCGAATTTGAGCTATCTCACATGCATTAAGGCTTTAAGTGAAGAGAAACAGAAACCATCGTTGGAAGAAAATGCAGGGCAAACTTCAGTTTCTCTAAAAGGAGAAAAATGTTCAACCAATGCAATCATAGTAGCCAAATGGCCTATTATTGGTGGGGTATAAATTCATCTGTAAAGTTTCCCATAACTATTTTAAAAAATCACATTTAATGAGTTTAAGATAATTCAAGTTGACACACAGGTATAAAATAAGTGAATAAGTGAAGGCATTTATGTTCTACTTAAATGATTAAATGATAAGCTCTTAAAAATGGTGTTATTTAATTAAAACACAAGTTAAATTGTGTAAAAGCATGCAATTAAAATACAGTCATGCACTTAGAGAGAATGCACACTTTTTTTTGATAAAAAATAAAGCCTCGTACACAGAGCACGGCAAAGACAGCTTTAGGACTGTAAGAGACCATTCAGGCTTCTCTCTCCTCCTGTTGTTCAGATGGATGTTGGTTTCCTTCCCCTTAGAGTAGTGAGAGAAGCTATTAATCCACTCGCATAGAGAAAGTGCTCTGTTTCATTTGCTTGGCTTACCGAAGTTCTCAGTCACTGTTGTAATAGTAACTCTCGATATGAACACCAGGACAGATGAGGCCCACCCTCTTTCGTGGTCGTAACCTCTGACTTGGTACTTCCCGGCAGGAAGGGATGGGACCACACACTGGAGAACCGTGCTGTTGCCAGAGATACCCACACAGGGTGACATCCCGATAAAAATGTCAATGTTCTCAACTCCTGAGATCTGGGCCACCACAAAGGTTAAGACATCACCAGTGTGAGAAACAGAGAGCAATTCTGGGGTGAAGGTGTTGCTGTAACCAACGACTCCCATCTGGTAGGAACGTCCGTCTACCTCTATGTCCAGGACAGCGGAGCCGTTCCCTGCAGGAACAATGCACTGGATGAGTTCAGCGCTGATGTTCACCGTCAGGCAGGCCTGCTGGCCAATATAGACACACGAGCGGTTCTGCCCTCCCAGGGCTGTGCCCTCTATGGTCAAGAGGCTTCCACCATGTATGCTGAAGTTCTTGGGGAAATAATGAAACACCTGAGGCGAAACGGAGAACTGTCTGGAAACATTACCAGAACAAGCATACCCCCTTCTTGAATAAAAAACTGATAGGTAGTGGAACCCTGGGGTCAAGTCACTCATCCAGCATGCCACATGGCTTGCATTAAAGAAAGTTACAGTGCAAGGGAGATGATTGTCCAAATGCACCATTGGCTCATCGGCTGTGGTACCTAACCTCTGACCTCTAATCAGCACTGAAGTCAGAGACCCGCTGGTGTTAATGGTCAAAGCGTCCACTACAGGAGTTGTGTCTTCCCTCAGGAAAAGGGTGCAATTACCCTGACACTCGCTAGGTAGCCCATCGACCAGGACTGTGACGTTCAGGGTGAAGGAAGCACCAGGCAGGGAGTCACCCACTAGGTTAATCTGGCAGAGGATTGTCTGGTCCCCCAAGCTCAAAATCACACAAGTAAAAGGACCTGAAAGATCAACGTGAACTGACTTCCTCTGGGAGGTGAGAGCCAACCCCTGCACAGTGAGGACTGTCCCACCGCAAGCTGACCCGTTGGCTGGGAAGATGGCCAGTATCTGAGGTGTCACCACAAATTGCTGGGGCACTGCAGACATCTTAGCAAAGCCCATCTGCTGCTGACGTACTTGAAGAGGATAGACACCTGCCTCCACACCGTGAAGAGGAAAGGAGCAGCCAGACAGGCTTCTGTTGCTCCAGAAGGACTGGGTCTCAAGACTGCAGTTCAAGTCCCCCAGAAGAATCACTGAGTGGGAGAGATTATATCCTTCCACGTAGAGGCTCAGGCTGCTGTTCGTGAATTCCCCTCGCACGGCAGTGACCACTGGTGTTGTTGCCACTTCATACGTGAAGGTAAAGCCCTTCCCCACCAAGCTTGGTGCAGGTCCCCGGGGGAAGGGCAGGCTGCCAGCCCAGACCTCCACGGGGGCTGGGACAGTGAGAACATTGGCCTCGGACAGCGGGAGAGTGGGCAAGGTCTCACACCAGATGTTTGTCTCTGTTAAGTTCACAATGTCACAGGACCGATTGCCCACAAGCACCCAAATTAAAGCTGGGTCCCTGCCGAACCCTGTTCCCGAGATGCTAAGGATGGTTCCACCTAAAGCAGGAACACCAAAAACAAAATATTAAAACTGGTATTCAGAACTAAGAACTCACCACACCCGTGTAAGCCCCAGAGCAACCAAATGGAGGTGGGTCGTGTGAGTGAAACCTCAATTATATCGCCTCCTCCCATCAGTGTTAGATTTGTGATCATTTTGGCAGGAGTTGGATAGGCTGCAATTCACACACCATAAAGCAATATAAATTACTATATAGGAAGTATGTTTATAATATTTAGGACAAATTTTCAACTAAGTTGAAAAATCCTAGAAGCCACAACTTCTATTATTCACAAATAAAAAATTAAATTTCCTGAAGTGCTCTTGTCATCTGCTAGTTAGTCATTATTATACATTATTATGTAGAAAGAGAACATGTATATTTTACATAAACATATATAGAATTTATATATTAATGAAAAACCAAATTCCTTAGTCTTATCATCTCCCATATTACCTCATATACTATTTCATATTATTCTATATGTTATTTGAAGTATATGTATATTGTTCTATGGTATTCAACTTATACCCTAATAAAAAATCAAATCTGTTGACATTTTCTACTTATCCTCTATATTATTCTATTAATATTTCAATGTCCCATATATTATGTAGCCATCTATATGATTATATATATATACACACACACATATATGACATGTCAAGAGCCACTGAAACATGCTTGTGAATTTACTGTTATATTCACATTTTGTCTTGCACTCTAGCTGAGGGACAATCAACCCATCTTCAGGACAGGGGTCAGAGCAACATACCCTGTATCATTACTAAATCAGTGGCATAGCCAAGAAGCCTAAAAAGGATTTTACTATGCTTGTGAAGGATAATGTGCTACTTCATACACTATCACAATGATTATTCATGTGCAAATATATAGCTTTCAATTTTTTTTCTGTAAATAGTTTCCTAAATTCCTCTATTTGCCTTATTCTCACATCGCCCATATTGATGTTTGTTTCTGACTACCTCTGGGTCCTTCACCTGCATCCCTACAGGAAAGTGAAGACACCAAACCTCATTTCCCCTCTCCTTACATGAGCAGAATCTAAAAGGCTAACACAGAAGATCTCCCCTTATTTTTCTAATATCCATTCAAGATGTGCTACTTATTAGATGTTTCAGTATCTTTCTATGAAAAAAAAAAGAAAAAATGAGGCACTTCTCCTTTTCATAAATAATTTTTTATTTTCTGAGCTTATTGAGGAAAGGAATCCCCAAGTTTTCGCAGCCTTCAAAGTGTACCACCCAGTTCCTGGAGCACGAGGAAAACTCCTCTCCCTGTTGCCCATGTCTGATCTCACTGGTTAATCAATCCAGAAGCACAATCTGAATATCCAGTGCTGGATAAACCACACCAGTCACTCACCCAGAAGGGACCCACAGCAAGGCTCGACGCTAAAAACTTCTGTGATGTACTGGATGTGAAGATCGACCCTACAGAGAAAAACGGGGAGGTTGCTATGGCGAATCTGAGAGACTTAGAAAAAGACTCAGAAAGGAAGCATAGGACAGAAGAGATGTATGTATTTGGGAGAGAAGAAGAGAGGAATGATGGAGGGCAAGTGTGAACACATTGCCTAACAGTGAAGAAAAGAAATGGCAAGGAGATGATGCTGGGTGAGACATTTTCCTGGGCCAGCATCATGTGGTGGCACCAGTCCCATGTAGTTTAGCTAACTTTCTGGAGAAACGCTGGGCAGAGGGACTTCAGGGCAAAGAGGAAATGAACATGGCTTGTGCAATAATTATAAACCATTTATTCAAAGCCCAAGATACAATCTTATTTAAATATAAATTCTTATTAAAGCATAAACTCTTCTACCTTTGCATATAGATGCCCACCCCACACTCAAGAGCCATGATATCCTAGTTCCAGAAAGTTCTGTTCCCTGACTAGTAAGCCAAACTTTCCCTAAAATGGGCTTGAAAGTGAACTGTCCTGTAGGGTTTCTAGTATGCATTCAAATTTTATGATTCTTGTGTTTTTGTCCCCTAACTTCAAAAGTAAAAGACCTAACTCAAAACTAGAATTCCTCAACCGAACCACTAGACCACCAGGAGACATAGTATTAATGGCAAGTGTCTGCCTCACCCTTGTGAGTGAATGCCGATCCCATTGATGGAGACGGAGACTCTGTGGAGGCCAGCCGGCAGCGGGGGCAGCACCACCTCCAGGCCCTGAGCGGTCTTCGCGTGAGCCGGAGCCGAGGAATCCTGGATGTGGGCTTCCACATCCATGTTTGGGCAGTCCACCAGCCGCGCCATCCCGATGAAAAGGGTCTCACCTCCTGTGTTGAAAAGCATTCTTCAGCTTCTGTGATATGGGTTTGTGGCTTCAACCACCTATTCAATTCTAAAACTGTCTTTCGTTATTAAATACATGGTTAGCCCTGTGCATAATGCCACAATCAAGAGTTTTACTGTCAAACCAATATTTTTCATGAAACTTCTAGAAATTTTTTTAAAGAGAGAGAGGGTAAAGGAAGGAGAAGGAGAGAAATGTTGATGCGAGGGAGAAACATCAATTGGCTGCCTTCCGTACGTGCCCCCAACCAGGGATTGAGCCTGCAACCCAGGCATGCACCCTGACTGGGAATCGAACTGGCAACTTTTTGGTTTGTGGGACAATATTTAACAAACTGAGCCACACCAGCTGGAGCTAACAATGCCTTTAATATAGCTAAAGTCTATAGCATACAGTCTATGACCTCAAAAGCACAAAAAGCAAATTTGTCAGGACAATTATACTCAATAGGCAAACTAATTTATCTTGGTGTAGAAACAAACCAAAAGTAGTTTGGAGGGCTGATGGCCTTCACAACCAGCAAATAGAACCCCATGTCCTGTTTTTTTTTTTAACTTCCACTGTTCTAGGATAGAAGTCTAAAGCTCTATTTTCAGTGTGCCCTGAACCCCATAACAATGATATATATGAGAATGTATTTACAGTTCACGGAGCACTTTCACATGTATCATCCCATTTGACCTTCGCACTGTCCTGACGAGATACATGGAGCAGTCAGGGGGACTGGCATTCAGTGTTTGAGAAAACTAAGGTTCAGCAGCCAAAGTTACATAGCCAATTAATGGAATTTTCAAGGCCTGAGCCCAGTCTTCTCTTACACTTAAATATCTTTTTAGTTTAATTAGCAACTCTACTAAAATACTCTGTATATTATGGACACTCTAAATTGATCCTCTTTACATCAAATATTATTCAGCACCAAGAGTAATATGCTATAAGGAGTTCAAAAATAAGTTTCATGTAGACCCTGTCCTCTAAGAGAACTCAAAGGTGCTATAATAGGTGCCAAAGTAGCTTCAGTTACAAAACCTACCATAAGAGGGGTGAAAATTAAACAGTTGCTCAAGTCAGAGCAATGTTTAAAATATCAAGAAAGGCTCTATGGGGAAGACTGTGCTTGAAATTCAGTTTGAAAGCTAAATCCCAAGAGGCCATGACAGACAAGAGGGGATTTTCAAATCCTTTCTAAAATCTTCACAGTTTTACTCAAAGTCTTTTGTAGATGCTCACTGTACTTTCCCATTTCATCATCCAGTGGCTTTGGAGAAGGGAAGAGAATTGGGTGACTTTCTGGAAGATCAGATACATGTACATACAGTTAAGGACTCTAGTAGACTAGGCCAAGTTGATGGTGATTCTGTGACTGAAGACCAAGAATGAAAGCCAATTCTGTGGGGTCTCTACTTAATTCAGTTGACAGTAGAGGCCTCCAAAGTTTTTACACAAAGAAATATGATTAAAGCTAGTATTCCAATTTACAAGATCAGTTGAAGAGATAGGGAGGGGAAATCCATTCTACAGACAACTGGAGTCTTTAAAAGGCTAGAAATAAAGTGTGCAATGGCAGGAATGAACATGAATAAATAGGCATCTAAAACTCCTTTAGCTACTAATGCTTGAAACTGCTACAGAACTGGCATCATAAAACACCATAGCCAATTAGATGAGGAGGAGAACAGGTTACTTAAGAGGTAAATGTCGAAGAGGAGGGGTTGTGGTGTGTTGAAAAAAATGAATCTAAAAATTGGATGTAATTAAAGCTTTGCTCTGTCATTTAATTACCTATGAGACTCACTTTGGGTTCTCAAAACCTTAGATGTTTCATCAGTAACATGATAACAGCACACCCTGTGTGGTTTATTGTAGGGATTAAGTTACCATATTTTTCGGACTGTAAGACACACTCCCCCCCCCACCACCAAATTTGGGAAGAATAATGGTTGTTAATGCTGCTGTTGAGTTCCGTTTACATTTACATTGGTGAAATATTATTTATGTTATTAAATATTTTACCACATTTTTTGCTTCAAAATTTTTTTCCTGTTTTCCTTCTCTAAAACCTAGGTGTGTCTTATGGTCCTAAAAATGCAGTAGATAGCCTAGAATAGCCGCCAGTGTAGCACAGTCTTGAAAAGCCCTCAATTAATTTCATACACATCCTCTTTCTTTCTTCATGTCTTCCCAACCTTGTTTCTGCTATGAAGTCTTGAAGCCCCAGAATGGTGAGTTCAAGGAATTTCAGGGTTGAGAAAGAAAAAAGATATCACCTCAAGGTAACAGAGCACAAAAAACTGAGCTTTGTATGGGTGATGCTTTTACAGGTTCACACAGATGCAGAATCTCACAACGGCAACAGTAAGGGATCACCACCCAGAAGGTGAGAAAGGCAAGGAAACTCCTGGGGGGAGCATGGTCACAGAGGGGTGTATGTGTCTAGATGACAACACTTAGCCGTGCGATGGGCAGGGTGGGAAGTCTCTGGGTTCGAGACCTCCTAAGGGCATCAAGGGTTTAGAGTCCTTCGTAGCCCCAGGTTTATGTTATCTACGTCTGGCAGATACTGGGTACAGTTTTACAGGGAATGCAAAGCAGACAGTCACTAAAATGCCAAAAAATTACTTTGGGGGACTGTATTTAAAATAGTTAAGTATGAAAATTTGAGTTTCACACTCACATTTGCGTTTTCACAGCAGACTCCCAGCCTGCCGTGAAAAAGTGAACAGCATTGAGCCAATATACAGAGGCCCTCTTTGGCTCATTACTCTAACACAACATCCATAACCTGGAGAATGAATGGCAGTCACCGCAACAAAGCATTTATTGAGCGCTTACTCCAGGTTAGCTCCTGGACTAGGTACCTTCAGCTACTTTATCTCCAACTTTCACAATAACCTTAAAAGAATTATTCCCACCGAACAATTAAAGGAACTAAACATAAAGGAAGTTAACTATCTTGCCCAAGGAATGGTTGACCTGGGATTCACTAATATCTAGTGCTAAATGACTGGGACAAAAAACACTGTAATGATTCTGCACATCAAATTCCCTGCCCTCCCCATCCCTTCACTTTGTTTGATTCGTGTTGGCTTTACTGTCACATTCAACATAATCATCTCCTGGATGGAGATGTATCACACTCCAGCTTTCAAAGAGACTTTCCCAATAGACTAACACTCTGTGGATTTTATAACATGTTCTTTATTCTGCCTGTAGAAAGATTTAAATGCAAGTGTAAATTCTGCAAATAATGCATCGTGTTGTATATATCAATACCATGAACTCCTTGGACTCTTGGTCAATTGTCGAGCTAATCCTAGATGCCTTTGAGGCACTGATACAATATATTTATTCTTTTCATTATAGGTAAGAAATTTTATTAAAAGCCAAAATCACTGAAATCTGAATAGAACACAAAGCTCCCCCCTCCCTTTTCTACTTCATTGGGAAGAATCTATACCACTAAGGAATTTTACACACTTCAGTTGCCTGAGGCAGCAAATTCTTCTTCTGCACTATCTGAGATGAATAATATTGAGAAGCTAAAGGACACTTCCCTTTATTTATGTACTCCAGAGCAATGGAAAATGAAAATAGTACCAGAAAAATTGATTCCCAGGGTTTTTTGGAGGGAGGGGGATTTGCTGGCCTTTTATAATAAACACATATGGCTGCCATAAACCCTCTGTTATCTGGCATTCAATTAATCAGAAAGGTGTGTTACCTGTACTTTTCCAAATCTATATGGTCTGACATGATAATAAATTGTTATATTTTTATCCTGTCATATCATCTGAATTATCAAAGAAATATTAAACTGTTTCATGCAGTTGTATGCTAAAGAATTTATTCTTTTTATATATGGTATGTCTCAAGGAACAAGAATTCGTGTTTAATCAGAATACCCTATTCTCTAATCATATCAAAAAACTACTATAATAGAATATGATGTCAGAAATAGTATTTTATAGTAAACTATGAGTGGCTAATTGTTTGGAATCTGCAACCAGGCAGCTTGGTTCAAATCCCAGCTTTGCTACTTACCTAAGGTAACATCTTAGACAAGTTATTTATTCTTTCTATTCCTTACTTACCTGTCAACTGAGGCTAATAATTGTGTAAATTAGGGACAGGAATTCAAGTCTATTATATGCTCTTTGCTATTGACACATACTAGGTGCTTAATAAATGTTTGTTGAATTGTTACCTTTAACCTCCCATGTCATTTTCATGGTGGAAATAGTCCTAGTTTTACAGAGTGAAAATAAACATAGGAAGATTTATTCAATGATAGCAAAAATGAGAATGCCAGTCTCCTAGTTTTCAGAAAAATAACTTTAACCCAAAATATAACACTAAATAAAGCTCAGTAAAATGTATAAGCCACTGTTTTCCTTTTTATGGACTCAATGATCTAAAAATAAAATGATTCTTTTGTATCATGTATTTTACCTGCTACACCGCTCCTGTTTCTGCTCAGAGACGTGATCACTGGATTTAAAGAGGAGACGTAGGTAAATGCCATGGGGAGAACTGCAGAGCGGCCCCTGCTGATCACAGTCACATTCACAACGGGACCACCTGTTCCCTGAAAAATCAATGTTTTACATCAAATCTCTGTAAATAAGAATGGCTTCAGAGAACTTCATCTAGAATTAGTTTTAAAGGTTAATTTTATGAAAATTGTTTTTAGAGAATATATTTGCTACTTTCAAATATAAGTTCTCTCACACAAACACACACTGTGACAAATGCTTATAATAGGCAAGTGCAGCATCCAACTGATTTAGTAAACAAGAATTATTTTCAATGAACACACCCGTTAATTCTACAAGAAAATGTAATTTCAGATAAACATCCATACCTAGCTAAACTATCCATCGAGTATGAGAACACTTTCAGACATGTAAGCACTTGGAAAACTTCCCTCTGATACATTCTCTTTTAGGATGTTTCTTAAGGCTATGATCTCATAGAATAAACAATAGCCAAAAAAGAAAGATATTCTAATATGTACTCCAAGAAATGACTCTCCTCAGGAGTTCAATCAAGGAAAGTGCTAGGATAAAATCTATAGAATAAATCTAAACAGCATCAAGTTTGATTTAATCAAGTAAGAGAGAGCTTCAAGAAAAAGTAACTAATAAGATGCAATTTTTTCTTAGGATAGAGGATTTTTATTATGAGGAAGACATGTTTTAAAAAGCTCTAAGAAAAAAATTGCAAATACATATATAATGTATATACATATATATTTTTCACCAATTCTGCCAGCATTATTTAAATAGTTACAATAATATAAGCATAGTTTATTGATTTAAGAAATAATGGTTTTATAACTATATTCAAAAGAATTAAAAGTGGTTGTTTCAGAAAGGAGGACTTGAAGAAGGGGAGGGGGGTAGGAGAGTATGATTATTTTACTATTTTCCTTTTAAACTTTGCATATATTACTTTGATCAAAATTAAAAGTTTGTTTTTTAGTGTTTATTCTCTTGAGTAAAAGAAATCCAAACAATACAAAATTTACTCATTAAAATGTAAATATCTATTAAAGTGATGATATCCAGTGTTGGCCAAAGCACCAGAAATCAGACACTTGTACAGTGATAGTAAGAGTATAAATTTAAAAGGCATTTCAGACAACTGGATACTACATATCCTGAGAAAAGTAAATAGGACCAAAAATTATAGTGATTGGGATGATGAAAGCTCTGTTGTTTAAAATAGGAAATTTTTGATATTATCTTAATGTCCACTAATAGCGAATAGTTAAACAAATTACAATATAACCATATATTGAAATTGCATGCAGTTTATATGCAAAAGCTAACATTTCATAATATTTGAGTAACTCGATAAGATAAAAATGTGGCACCAGTGATCAAAGATTATTCTGAACCCTCTCCTCCAGAGAACTTTATTTGTTCAGTAAACAACCATCTGTGGGGGTCACGGACACACTAGGAATGTCGATGACACTGACGTCAGCTCGGACCGCAAAGCTCAGCCTCAGCCATGAGCATGGCTCTCACACTAACAGCCCCAGGGAGGGGCCTGGGCTCAAATCTCTTAACAGGCTAGGGGAGAGTACTAACTAAAGAGGAAGAAAAAAATAGGGCAGCAAAAGGAGGGACTTGTTTTTAAGAGGGAAAGGAAGCAGCAGGAAATAACCAAGAAACTATTTTACAGGAAGAAAATATTCCAGAGTGTCTGAGTTAGTGTCTAGGTTCCACCATTCGCATCCATCTCAGAAAACAAACTTGCTGGTGAAAACCACATTATTTGTTGTTTGCTTAAGATAGAAGTGAGATTGAAAGATATGTATGTTACACACCAACACTCAGAATGGTCACTAGATAAACTTATTTATTATGTGGCACTAATATTCATTGAGCATATGGCCCGAGACTTCCTTCTTTGTCTTTTTTTTTTTTAAAGAAAATTATGTGATGTTAATTACAAGCCCCATGGGTAGGAGTCAGCTTCCCACTTCATAGCAGAACTGGCAATATAAACAATATGAGCATTCTCTCATGATGAAAAGGTCACGTCAATTAATTTAATTCTCAGAAATGATTCACTGACAACCTTACACTACATGGTAATAGTCACCCACGCAGACAGAAGGGATGCCAAAGGATTCCACTCACTCTGGGTGGAACTTGGCATTGAATTCTTCGTGAGTTGCTTGTGGTGACATCGATGGCACAAGCCTGAGATCCGAATAACACCAGGCTAACGTCTTCCAAACTAGAACCTCGGATGGTGGCCCAGAGCCCTCCTTTAACAAAAACAAAAAAGAGCATTTCCAGATGCGATATACAGCCATACAGGCAGACAAAAATTAATTATACACAAGAGAGATAAAATGCAATTAAAATTTAAAGCTTCTTAACCAAAATACAAGGCGTGCCCAAACTGCAGAGGAAGAGTGAAGCTAAACATATAAACTGCTGTAGAGAGAAGTAGAAATGGTGACTAGAGGGCAGAGAGAAGTAGTAATGTACCTTGAAGTTATTTACAAATAAAACCTAGAGATACAACACTACCACAAGTCAGAGATCCCTGAAAAACCCTTCCTGCCTGAGATTTTTAAATGTCATTCCCGACAATCCTATAAAACTTTTTTTTCCCAGAAATATGAAGTATTGTATAAGGGAGAATCAAAGTAGAAAGAGCAGTGGGCCCAGAGTCAGAGACATAGATTGCTCTGTCAATTAAAGCAGATGCTTTGTAGCATTGTCCCTGAGTTCACTGGTTCTGACTTTCCTCGTCTTTAAAAAACAGCCTCCCGTACTGGGTTGTGGGGAGACAATGGAGGTCGAGTTGGAGGAAGCTGAGCCCACTTGCTTGTGCCCCCAACACATTTTCAGCTGATCTCCCAACCAGTGACCTGAACAATCAATGGAATCTTAGCTGATAGGAATTTTTGAAGCCAAGGAGTACAGAGGAAGCTTTGCACTGTCCGGTAAGTGATTTACAAGTTGAAAGGGAAATACCTGCATGAGGTACCTGGAGCAAAGGAGAGAGCAGAGGAGAGAAAAATGCAGCTTAGTAGCTCCTGCCCCTCCCAGAGTGGGGAGCCCCGTCCCTGCACAGGGAACTCACAGCCCTAAGCTGGAGAGACTTGGGAGGGTATATGGAGTCTGGGAGATTCAGGCTGCACACACACAGTGAGCAGCATGTCCAAAGCTGCAGCGCCAATGGGAAAAATTCAAGAGAGAAACTCTATCTCCTAAAACTGTCAGCGGCACCAGGCAGGCTATGGCCAGCCCTGACCAAGAATGACATTTTGAGTTTTGGGGAAGTGTAGTGCGCTAAGAGCTGGACAGTGGCTCACAGCTGCAGTGGGGGTGCCACACAGGCACTTTTTTTAAAAAGATGGGAACAGAGATGTAGCAGAGCAGGGAACCCGCCTGCACACAGTTGCCCTGCCAACAGAGGCCAAATTCAAAACGCAGTTTGTACCCACTGAGGCCAGCTGGCCGGGAAGAGTAGAAGGCTGCACAGTGAAGGGATTGCAGTGATGGGATTGCAGGGCCACACCCAGCATGGCTGGTGACTAGGAGGGCTGCATGCAGAATGGAGGATTTGGGTTGGAGTCTCCTGTGAGAGCAGTGATCTAGGAACTCAAAGGGCTACAGCTGAGAGCCTGGGATTCTTCGCAGCCAGGCAAGGACACTCCAACCGTGGAGTACAAACCTCTGGGAAGGGGAAGGCATGCCCTTTCTCTACCTGCAGGACTGCAAACTCTGCAGAATAGTAAGGCCAGACTCAAGAACCACCTGCCAGGCACATATGTTCAGGGGAAAGAAAGAGAATCTCCAAAGGAGCTCTTACGAACTTTTATCAGATGCTATGCAGGCTCCTCCCTTGGTCCTATTCCACTGAAAACAGCAGAGTAGAGAGATTAGAAACTGGCGCAGTGAGAGGTATTCAGGGCCCGGCCCAGCCTCAGCTCTCACACAGAGATGCCATCAGCACCAAGCAGGAAAGAGCTGACCTTTTTACACAAATTGGCCCCTCACGTGAAAGAGACAGCTAGATCATCAGAAGCTATACATTACTGGAAATAATCTGGGACAGACCAAGATGTGCAGTGCAGGGGCAGAGGAACACACCCACCATCTTCCTTGAAGGCTGAGCAGCACCTCCCGGAGGGTGATCCAGGGAGCCCACCCTCTGATCACACCAGAGGCCTCCTGTGGAGGTAGGTGGAGGTGGTATATACATATACCACCTGCTTGTTGGGTGTGAGATGAACCACCTGTGGACCCTATGCTAATAAAAAGCCAGTAGGGCAGAGGAGTGAGGGCCAGCCAAGCCTGAAGGAGACAGCCACAGACTGTGGATCATTTGCAACCCCAAACAGGCTGCCCTAAAGCTAGACTGGGGCACCAGCTACCATCAGGGACGGACCCCGAAGGGGAAGACAGTGGGCCAGCAAACACTAGACACTGCTGAGGTGAGTTCCACCCTGTTCTTTTTTATTATTTGTGCTATTTTTTCTCCTGCATAGCTTTTTAACTGTTTATTTTCAATTTTGTTCCTATTTTTTCACTATTTTTTATTTTTATTTTATTTATATATTATTTTATTACTTTTTTATTTATTTTTATTTTAGTTTTAATTCCAATCTCATATTTTACTCTTCCCTTCCCTTACTCCATTTTGCCTGTATCCTTCTCTTTATTATTTGTGTTTTAAATTTTATTTTTCCCTTTCTACACCTTGTTTCTATTCCTCACTATTTCTCCTCCCTCCATCCTCTCAAAACCATCTTTCTTTCCAATAGTCATCTCACATTCTTCCCCCTTTCTAATAATATCCTTATTGTTGCCCCACACTTATTAATATTTGCTCAGTTGTCATTGCTATTGAGGCTGTTGCTACACTTCTTCAACTGTATCCCTAGTTGTTCACTATATTTTTTACTTTAAATTTTATATTTTACTGTTCCCCTGTCCTACTCCATTTCACCTTCCTCCTGCCCTATCTTTTTTTTTTGTTTTAAATTTTATTTTCTCCCTTTCTTAGCCAGGTATCTAACCCTTACACTTATTATTTCTCTTCCCTCTATCCTCTCAATCTATCCTTTAGCTATTTCACAATCATTTTTCTTTTCTCTCCTTTTTCTTTTTTATAATATTATTATTTTCTTTCCACCTATATTACTCTTTGCTCCTTTGTCATGGATATCACAGCAGTGACTGTTTTTCTTCAGTTTGGTTCCTATTTTTTCTCCAAACCTCATACTGTATTCTTCCTTTCTCTTACTCCAGTTTGCCTTATTCCTTCCCTATTTTATTTATGCTGTAAATTTCATTTTCTCCTTTTTTCACTTTGTTTCTATTCCACACCATTATTATTTCTCCTACCCCTACCTTCTCAAAATCATTTTTCTTTCTGTTAGTCAATTCACACTCATTTTTTCTTTTTGTATATTATTCTTATTCACTTTACACCTTCATTAATTTTAGCTCATTTGTTGTTGATATCATGATAGTGGCTAGGGGTATTTTTTGCTGGTTTGAGTGTTGTTTGCTAGGTTGTTTTGTTTTCTTCAGGCAACTCCTGTACAACAGCATACAAGATGTGGTGGGGGTTGTAACTCTCAGTCAGTCAGCCAGCCAGAGGGGAGAACCCATCAATGAACAAGCTAACAACAACCAAAATCCAAATACAACAGAGAGCCCACATAAAATGCACAAAGGGCAACCCTGGAGTATCTGGCTCAGGAGACCAAGGAGGCTACACCACTGAGTCCCACAGGACTCCTAACACAGAAGGCCACTCCACAAAGAAAGGGAGTCAAAGTAGATCAATCTAATAAACAGAAACAAACAAAAGGAGCCACCTAATGTAAGGAGACAAAGAAACAACCCCCAACCGAAAAGAAAGGAGGAATCCCCAAAAAGAGGGCTAACTGAAGCTGAGGCAAGCAATTTATCAGAAATAGAGTGCAAAGTGATGGTTATAAGGATGCTAAATGAACTCAGTGAGAACTACAAGGAATTTAATGGGAACTACATCAGCATGAAAAAGGACACAGAAACTATGAATAAGAGCCAGGAGGAAATGAAGAATAAAATATCTGAAATGATTAATATACTAGAAGAAATTAAAAGCAGGCTAGATGAAGCATAGGATCAAATCAGTGACTTGAAAGACAAAGTAGAAAAAAACACCCAGTCAGAGAAACAAAACAAAACAAAAGACCCAAAAAGAAAGAAGACAGTTAGAGGGAACTGCAAGGCAACATGAACCATAACAATATTTGCATCATAGAGATTACAGAAGGAGAAGAAAAGAAGAAAGGGAGAGAAAACCTATTTGAAAAAATAATAACAGGAAACTTCCCTAACTTGGTGAAGAAAAAGTCACACAAGTTCAGGAAGCACAGATGGTCCCAATCAAGATGAACCCAAAGAGGCCCACTCCAAGACACATTGTAATTAAAATGGCAAAATCCAAAGACAAAGAGAGAATCTTAAAGGCAGCAAGGGAGAAACAGCTAGTAACATAGAAGGGAGTTTTGACAGGGCTATGAGCTGATTTCTCAACAGGAACACTACAAGCCAAAAGGAAATGGCATGAAATAGTCCAAGTAATGAAAAGCAATCCAGATTAATGGACTATTAGTAGTCCATTAGTAGTAATGAAGTACAATCCAGACTACTCTATCCAGCAAGGCTCTCATTTAAAATGGAAGGCAAAATAAGGAACATCTCAGACAAAAAAAAAATGGCTAAAAGGGTACATCTCCACCAAATCAGCATTGCAATAGATGCTAAAGGGACTGCTTTAAGAAGATGAAAAAGAGAGCAAGAGGAATGCAGGCACAAAGGGGAAAAATGCCAAAGACTAAATACCTACCAATAATAACCTTAAAAGTAAATGGCTTCAATGTTCCAATCAAATGGCATAGGATAGTTAAATCGATAAGGAAACATGACCCACATATATGCTGTCTACAAGAGACCCACCTCAAAACAAAAGAGGTACACAGGCTGAAAGTAAAGGGATAGTGAAAATATTCCAAGCAAATGGGCATGGAAAAAGTTGGGATAGCAATACTTACAGCAGACAAAATAGACCTCAAAACAAAGTCCATAACAAGAGACAAAGAAGATCACTGCATAATACATAAGGGACTTATCCAACAAGAGGATATAACCCTTGTAAATATATATGCACCCAACCAAGGAGCACCTAAATACATGAGGGAAATTTTGGAAGATTTTAAGAAGGAGATCAACAAGAATACAGTCATCATAGGGGATTTTAACACCCCACTATCAAAAATGGATAGATCATCCAAACAAGAATCAACAAGGATATTGTGGCATTGAATGACACCCTAAATCAAATGAAATTAATTGCTATTTAATGAGCATTTCACCACAAATAAGCAAATACACATTCTTTTCAAATGCACATGAGTCATTTTCAAAGATAGATCACATAGCAGGACACAAAACAAGCCTCAAAAAATTCAAGGAAACTGAAATCACATCCAAGCATCTTTTGGGATCACAGTGGCCTAAAGCTGGGAACCAACCTCAAGGAAAAACCTCAAAAACATTCAAATATATGGAGACTGAATATCATGTTATTAAATAATGAAGGGGTTAACAATGAGATCAAGGAAGAAACCAAAAAGTACCTGGAAACAATGAAACAAACACACAACAACCAAAAACTTATGGGACACAGGGAAGGCAGTCCTAAGAGGGAAATTCATAGCAACTCAGGCCTACCTATGGAAAACAGAAAAACCTCAAATAAACAGCCTAACTCTACATCTAAAAGAACTAGAGGAACAACAACAAACAAAGCCCAGAGTGAGTAGAAGCAAGGAAATAATCAAGATCAGACCATATTTAAATGACATAGAGACTAAAAAATAATTCAAAGGATCAATGAATCCAGGAGCTGTTTCTTTAAAAAGATTTTAAAAAATGACAAATGTTTAACAAGACTCATCAAGGGAAAAAAAAAAAGAGGACCCAAATAAATAAAATCAGAAACAAAAGAGAAATAACAACCAATACCACAGAAATACAAAGGATTGTAAGAAATTGCTATAAAAAGCTATATGCCAAGAAATTGGACAACTCGTGTAAAATGGATAAATTTCTAGAAACATACAATTTTCAAAAACTGAATCAAAAAGCACAAAGCCTGAGTAGACTGATAACAACTAGCATATTCAAGGAAGAACTAACTCTTATTCTTTGCAAACTATTACAAAAAATTCCAGAAGAGGGAAGACTTCCAAATTCTTTTCATGAGACCTTCATTATCCTAATTCCAAAACCAGATAAAGACACAATAAAGAAAGAAAATTACAGGCCAATATCTTTGATGAATATAGATTCAAAAATTCTCAATAAAATATTGGCAATTTGGGTCCAGCAATACATCGAAAAGATCCTACACCATGATCAAGTGGGATTTATCCGAGGGATGCAAGGATGGTACAATATTCACAAATCAATGAACATAATCAACAACATAGAGAAAATGAAGGACAAAAACTACATGATTATATCAATAGATGCTAAAAAAGCATTTGATAAAATCTAGCACCCATTTATGATAAAAAACACTCAGAAAAGTAAGAATAGAGGGAGCATATCTCAAAATAATAAAGGCCATATATGAGAAACCTATGGCCAAGATCATACTCAATGGATAAAAACTAAAAGCTTTTCCCTAAAAATCGGGAATAAGACAAGGGTGTCTGCATTTACCACTCTTTTTCAACATAGTACTAGTCAGAGCAATCAGACAAGAAAAAGAAATTAAAGACATCCAAATTGGGAAGGAGGAAGTAAAATTGTCATTATTTACAGACTACATGGTAGTGTACCTAGAAAATCCTATATTATTCACCAAAAAGAACTACTTGACCTAATAAGTGAATTGGCAAAGTAGAGGGATACAAAGTCAATATTCCAAAATTGAAGGCCTTTTTATACACCAACAGCAAAATGTCAGAATCAGAAATCAGGGGGAAATCCCATTTGCTATAGCAACAAGAAAAATAAAGTACCTAGGAATGAATTTAGCTAAGGAGGTAAAAGACCTGTACTCAGAAAACTGTAGAACACTAAAGAAAGAAATTGAGGAAGATACAAATAAATGGAATTATATACGGTGTTCATGGAATGGAAGAATTAACATTATTAAAATGTCCATACTACCCGAAGCAATCTATAGATTCAACACTATTCCTATTAAAATACCGATGCATATTTCACTGATCTAGAACAAATACTCCCAAAATTTATATAGAACCAAAACAGACCCTGAATAGCCTCAGCAATGTTGAGAAAGAAGAAGAAATTTGGAGGGATCACAATATTTGGCATAAAACTATTCTATAAGGCCACTATAATCAATCCAGCCTGACACTGGATAAGAACAGACACATAGATCAATGCAACAGAATAGAGAGCCCAGAAATAAATGCATGTCTCTATGGTAAATTAATATTTGTCAAAGGGGACATGAGTACACAATGAAGTAAAAATAGACTCTTCAGTAAATTGTGTTACAAGAACTGTACTGACACATGCAAAAACAATGAAACTAGACTACCAATTAACACCATACACTAGAATACATTCAAAATGGATAAAAGACTTAACTATAAGTAATGATACTGTAAAAGCCCCATTGGAAAACATAGGCAGTAAAATTTCAGATATCCCACATAGGAATAATTCTGCCAATATATCCCCTAGGGCAAGGGAAATAAAGTAAAATATAAACAAATGGGACTACATCAAATTAAAAAAGCTTCTGCACATCAAAAGAAACCATCATCAAAATGAAAAGGAAACCAACAATATGGGAGAACATATTTGCCAATGATACATCAGATAAGGGTTTAATCTCCAAAATATATAAAGAACTCATATGACTCAACCCCAGGAAGACAAACAATCCAATCTAATAAATGGGCAAAGAATCTGAACAGACACTTCTCCAAGGAGGACATACAGATGGCCCATAGACATGCTCAACATCACTAGCCATCAGAGAGATGCAAATTAAAACCACAATGAGATATCACTTCACTCCTGTCAGAATAGCCATCATTAATAAATCAACAAACAACAAGGGGTGGTGATGATACAGAGAAAAGGGAACCCTAGTGCACTGTTGATGGGGATGCAGATTGGTGCAGCCACTGTGGAAAACAGTATGGAATTTCCTCAAAAAACTAAAAATGAAACTGTTTTTGACCCAGCAATTCCACTGCTGAGAATGTACCCTAAGAATCCCAAAACACCAGTTCAAAAGAACTTAGGCACCCCTATGTTCATAGCAGTGCTATATACAATAGCCTAAGTGCTTATCAGTAAATGAGTGGATCAAAAAACCATGGTGCATTTATACAATGGAATACTACACAACGGAAAGAAAGAAGGAGCTCCTACCTTATATGACAGCATGGACGGAACTGGAGAATATTATACTAACTGAAATAAGCCAGCTAATAAATGACAAATACCATGTGACCTCACTTATCAGAAGGATCTAATGAACAAAATAAGCTAATGAGCAAAACAGCAACTAATAGAGCAGAGACAGAAACATAGAACAAACTGCCAGCAGCCAGAGGGGAGAGAGGAAGGGAGTAACGGTGGAAAGAAGGAGAAGGGACTAGTCAAAAAACACATAGGAATGATCCATGACATGCACAACAGTGTAGGGATTGACTGTGGGAGAGAAGGTAGGCTGGGAGGAGGAGGGCAAAAGGGGAAAGTTGGGACAACTGTAATGGAATAACAAATTTTTAAAGCCTTCCATACCTTGGTGATTGTAAACAATGCTGCAATGAACATAGGGGTGCTTATGTTCCTTCAAATTAGTGTTTCAGGTTTATTTGGATAAAGTCCTGCAAGTGAAAGCACTGGATCATAATGCATTCCAATTTTAGTTTTTCAAGGTACTGCCTCCATACTGTTCTCCACAGTGGCTGCACCAATCTGCATTCCCACCAACAGTGCAAAAGGGTTCCAAGTGTCCATCAGTAGATGAGTTAATAAAACTATGGAATCGTGTACCAACATGGAATAGTGTTCCATTTATACAATGGAATACTATTTAGCCCTAAAAAAGAAGAAAGTTTTACCCTTTGGGACAGCATGGATGGACCTGGAGAACATTATGCTTAGTGAAATAAGCCAGTCAGAGAAAGACAAATACCATATGATTTTACTCATATGTGGAATCTAATGAAGAAACTGAACTAACAAGCAAAATAGAGCCAGACTCATGGCCAGAGAGCAGGGTGATAGCTGGGGGACAGTGGGTTAGGGGGTGGAGGGATCAAGCAAAAAGGAAAAGGAACTCATGGACATGGACAACAACTTGGCGATTGTCAGGGGAGTATAAAGGAGATAAACAGTAATGGAAAAAATACAATTAAAGAAAAAATACAGCCTTAGTCCTGCCAGCTTTTGTGATTGATACTGCATACACTAGGTTCTGGTCTTTGTAATGGTGTAGAAGAGGCTGACATCACAACCTACTGTCATCAGGACTTCTTTCCTGATCACTGAAGAGCAATCACAGAAGCCCTTATCTCCTCACTGCAAATGCTGGTAAAAAGACGCATAACACCAATCATACCAATATCATGGCACACTCTCCTGTCCAGAGAAGCAGGCCTTGATCTAACTGATAAACAGAAATTCCACTTGACATTGATGAGGGCAATGATGCAGGTCTGCCATCTCCCTGGAAGGAGATAGAAGAGTGATTGAGCCACCAAATAGAGACATGCGCCCCTTGAAAGTGGGATGTGGGTGCAAGAACAAAGTCATCTTCTCCAAGCTTGTCAGAGTGAGAAACTTATACAACCTGATGAAAACCTTTCAGGAGAATGTGACTATGTGAAATAACACCCTGACGTTAAATATATAAATTTGCCCTGAAGAGTCAGGGCAAGACTGCAATAGATTTCAAAGTTAGAGAATAAAATGGAAGATAAAAAATTTAAAAAACAATATTGAGAACAATAAGTCAAGATGATGAAGAAATTTGAAGATGTTGAATGATACTGAGGAACATAATGGATAGATTAAAAAAAGAAAACTAAAATAAATAGGTAGGAGTGAACATCACAATGGTTGCATATCTTTCTAAATTAAACCAAAGCCTCAATGCAATTCAAATAAAAGTGCAAACAGGATTTTCCATTTAAATCAGACAAACTGATTTTAAAATTAAATAAAAAATTAACAACATTAGCCAGAATATAAAATTTCAAAAATAAAAGTAAAGAAGTCTTTTATCACACATTAAAATATCTTAAGAAACTATAAATAAAATGAAGTAATAAAGCATAAATAGCCAGATAGATCAATGAAACAGAATAGGAAGTTTAGAAATAAACCCAGAGAATTTAAGAGTATAGGAAATGATAAATATGGCATTTTACATAAGTGAAAATAGATGAATTATTTATTTAGCAAATAAAATAAGTAAACAGCATTGAATAAACTCTAAATTCCTACCTCGCATCTTACCAAAATAAATTCCAAAGTGATGAAATATTTAACCATAAAAAATAAAGCATTACAAATCTAGAAGAAAACATGGCAGAATTTTTAGTTTTATATTATTTTAGATAAGGAAAGCCCATTGTTCTAAGTATTTCATAAACCCAGAAGCCATAACAGGTCAATACATTTACTGCATAAAAAATTAAAAAAATTATGGATTACAAAAATAATAAGCAAAGAGACAGAGAAAAACATATAAAGGTCTAATATCCTTAATATGTAAAAAGCTCTTTAAAATCATTAAAAAAACACAATTACCTAATTAAAAAAAAACAAGTGAACTAAGGAGATGAATAGAAATTTAACTGAGAGAAAATGCAATGCCCCTTAAACACATACACAGGTATTCATTTCTCTCAAAAATAAATGCAAAGTAAAAGTACAATGAAATATTATTCTTCTTCTATAAGACTGGAAAATCAAAAACACTGTGTAAGATGTGGTAAATATATACTCATATATGTGGCTGCATAGAGAATAAATTATACAAAATGTTAAATGTATATCACCTCTTGACCTAGAAATTCTACGTCTAAGAGGTTATACTACTATTTTCACACAGATACAAACAAAATAGAACAGCTGCATACCCACAAACAGTGGAATGAAGCTGGATGCTGTTTTGGATTCAGTTATGTCCCCTAAAAATTCACATGTTGAAGTCCTACCGAAGTCATACTAGAGTAGAGTGGGTCCCTAATTCAATCTGACTAGCATCTTATTTTTAAAAAAAATTGGGCACAGAAAGGACACAGCAAAATCACCATGTGAAGATTAAGGCAGAGATTAGGTGATGCTTTTATAGCCGAGGAATGCCAAAGGATGGCAGTGAATCACCAGAAGCATGAAACAGATACTTCCTCCGAGCTTGGTTCATGAGGAGTCAACTCTGCCAATATCTTGATTCTTAACTGCTAGCCTCCAGATCTGTAGCATATGAATTTCTGCTGTTTAAATGATACAGTTTGGGGTGCATGGATAAGCAGCCCCAGAAAACTAATAAAACCCCTACCTCACATCATATGCAAAATTTAACTCAAAATGAATCAGATACCTCAATGCAAAAGCTAAAACTGCAAAACTCTTAGGGAGAAAAATATATGCACAAGTCTTAGTGACATTGGATTAGGCAATTGTTTCTTAAATACGATACCTAAGCATAAACAACAACAACAATAAAACAGATAAACTGGACTTGGTCAAAAACTTTTGTGCTTCACAATTTACAATAGCCAAGTGCTGGAAGCAACCTAAGTGCCCATCAGTAAATGAGTGGATCAAAAAACTATGGTACATTTACATGATGGAATACTACGCAGCATAGAGAAACAAGGAGCTTATATCCTTTGAGACAGCATGGATGGAACCGGAGAGCATTATGATAAGTGAAATAATCCAGGATGTGAGGGACAAATACCATATGATTTCACCTTTAACTAGAACATAATCAACAAAAGAAAAAAGCAAACAAAATATAAACAGAGTCATTGAAATTAAGAACAATCTAACAATAGACAGAGGGGAGGGGGAGGGGACAGTGGGGGGAAGGGTTTGCAGGAACTACCATAAAGGACACATGGGCAAAACCAATGGGGGTGGAATCAGGGGAAGGAGGTGGGGATGACTGGGGTGGGAGGGAGTGCAGGGTGGTGGAAATGCAGACAACTGTACTTGAACAACAATAAAATTTAAAAAATAATTTAAAAAAAACTTTTGTGCTTCAAAGACTAATATCAAGAATATAAAATAACAGCCCTGGCTGGTGTAGCTCAGTGGATTGAGCGCGGGCCTGCGAACCAAAGGATCAAGGTTTGATTCCCAGTCAGGGCACGTGCCTGGGTTGCAGGCCAGTTCCCAGCAGGGGATGCATGAAAGTCAACCACACATTGATATTTCTCTCCCTCTCTCCTTCTCTTCCCCTCTAAAGATAAAATAAATAAAATCTTTTAAAAAAAGAATATAAAATAACAACCCACAAGTGAGAGAAAACATTTGCAAATCATGTATCTAATAAAAGACTCAGACTATATAAAGAACTCTTAACAACTTAACAATAAAAGGACAAATAACCCAATTTTTTAAATGTACAAATGATTTGGATAGGCATTTCTCCACAGAAGATATACAAATGGCCATTTGTCACCTCCATGGTATTCTTGGAACAAGCCAAACTCATTCTGACTGAAGACTTTACCATTCGGTGATTCCTCTGCCTACAACTCTCTTCTCCAGAGTTCCCCAGGGCTTATCCCTTCCCCCATCCATGCCCCCGTTCTCCAGTGCCATCCACATCAATGCTCCAGTGCCAATGGCCTTCCCAGCACAGCCATCACTCCTTCAGTGGTTCTTCCCCTGCTTGATTTTTCTCTGCCACAACTAACCACCACCTCCATGAGAGCACGAACTTCACTTTAATTTACTGTGTGTCTAGCATTAATAGTCTCTGGTACATGATAAGGGCTAAATAAATCATTGTTATTATTACTGTTGATGTTAATAATTGAAAGTTGCAGAGGGGATGACACTGTGCCATTCCCATTTGAAAGTCCCTTCTTTCCCTTCTTCCCATTTGGGAGAAGGCAGGTGCCTCACCAGTTCCCATAACTAAAGACAAGGCAATTCTATCTCAGCAAGAAATGCGCCAAGGAAATACATACTCCAAAACCAAGATTTTCCTTTAAAACCATTTTGAGGGTGGTTCTGCATATGTGAAAGTAATGATTTAGAATATTGTCACATTATTATACATATTCACTACATACCAGATTATTCTGTAAATTCCTTGCTGGTAGGACTCAGCCTGGTTCTCTTTAAACCCTCTAATGCAATGTTGCTTCAACTGCACTATTCATAGAAATTGCTTTAGGATTCATGTTAAAATGCAGATTGATTAGAATGTCTGGGATGGGGTCCAAGACTCTGCATTTCTAATATACTCCCAGATGACATGGATACAGCTAGTCCAGAACCACACTTTGAGGGGCAAGATCTTCAGCACCTGGCACAGGGCTTTACACAGGGTGGCTCCATTAGTATTGAGTGAGTGAGTGAGTGAGTGAGTGAGTGAGTGAGTCTGGTTGATACAAGGTAGGTAGCAGAGTGGAAGGAAAGTTTAAATCCAGCCCTAAGGACAGTAGCAAGTGAAAACTCTCCCTCTCTCCCTCCCTTTTCCCCTAGTCTTTACTAAAAGTTATTTTACACCCACTCAACATTATTCTTTCTCTGAGTTTTCCATCTTCTGCCAAAATATGGAGAGATGATGCACAACCATCCAGACAAATCACTTCACTCCATATTGTTGTTACAGCATGCCTTGATTGGGTGATAGGGTGAGGGACCTACTTGTTTGCCTGGGACTTTCTGAATTTTAGCATTAAGAGTTCCATGACTCAGCTTTAAAACTGGAATTCTTGCATCCTGGGAAATCCCTCAGCCCCAGGAAAACCAGGATAGCTGGCTACCCTGCCTGTGCAAGGCATGCTGTCTGCAAAAAACAAAGATGGCGGAGTCACCTGTCTGCCATTGAGGTGTCTGCAGTCTAGTGGGGTGGTGGGAGCTAAAGAAGGTTTGTGTGGCCTGAACTTCAAAGGTAACTTTATAAGATCCAAGCCCCTTATAAATCTACTGGGAAGGCTAGTACATGCCCTAAATTCAAACGAATAATTATTGGGTTAATGTAGAATATGATCTTTCAGTGTGAGCACCACATACAATCTGGCTCTTTCCCTAAATCACTGAGAAGTAAGAGAAAGCTTGCTCTATTTTATGTGCAGAGGTGAGGTAGGGTTGGCCTCATAATTCACTCTTCCAGGCAAAGTCAAGTCAGAAATAAGCCATTCCTTTGAACAATGCATTTAAGGCCAGGAAACACCGCTTCAAAAAATATTTTCAGCCACAGATCTTTGTCCAACAGAATGAACTCCATAGCAACAAGGAAGGAGTTTAAAGCTCCAAAATTCATATATATAAAACATGTATATGTCTATATATAATTACATATATGTAAAATATATACATACTCTTACATATGTATGTGAAATATATATTTTTTTATATCTCAGATTCTTGTGATCTGACTGCTGGATTGTTTTTAATTGCTCATGTCCCTCAGAAAGCACAAAGGGGTTCTTGGTTTTCATGACACCAAGATGCAATCCATGCGACTGACACCGACAAGACCCATGGCCCTCCCTATGACCCCACTACTCTCTCCATACCCCACTACTCAAAAGGTAGCTGGCTTTCCATGCCAGCCAAGTATCCAAGTGTGTGTCAGTTTCCAAACATCTGTGAACACCCACTGTGTGCAAGGCTTCTAGTGGGCAAGACCTTCATGTTGCACGTGCATATATATGAGATTTTCAAGGGACTTTCCCACCTGTTGGTTCATTTTAATCTCATACAAAACTAGGAGGTCTACAAGTTAAGCATATTTAGGCCCATGGTATAATTAGGAGAGCACGGCATGCAGAAGCAGCATGAGCCTTGGTATCTGACAGTTCGTTTGTAAGTCCACCTCTTTCCACTAGAAAGCCTGGGGCAAGTCACTGTTCTCTCAGAAACACCATTATCTCATCTGGACAATGTGGATAGTAGCTCCATCTTCCAGGCAGCTGTAAGCATTTAGAGTGTGAGACTACCTAGAACAGATACTCCATAAGTGACATTATGCCTATCATCACCACTATTAGGAAACGAAAGTCTCTGAAAAGTAACCGACATCTCTAAGGTCACACATCTGACTTTGGCATCACGAAAAGCCAGGCACGTAAGTCCTAACACCCAATCTAGTGTTCTTTCCACTAAACCAAATTGTCATGGTGACTCAGTGACTGACCCAATTATGCCTAATACCATCAGCCAAACTATGTAGCAAGTGAGTTCATCTAAGGGCTCAAAGGTCTGTTGCTCATTAGAAGAAATGCTGATGGCAGAAAACAAAAAGCTGTGAATCATGGTGGATACAGAATTTATTACATGGCAGGACTAGATTCCTGCCTATGAGCAAGAGTGCTACCTACAGAAATTCAGAAGCAACGTGGGGTCCTCCCCGTATTACCAATCTCCGCAGCTATGGCAGGCTCCACGGCATCCAGTCTGGGTTCCACGTTCAGGAAGAGGCCTTCCCCGCTGGCACTGATGGCACGACCAGAGGGTCTCACCAACATTGAGATCGGATGCAGTCCGACAGGCAGCAGGTCTATCTGACAGACCACATGTGTTTGATTTGAGAAAATAACTTTGCAACTTGTTTCGTTCACTGTAATCTGCAAGGCATGGGAGTCACCCGAGAACCTAGTTCCAGCAATATGAACCAGTAGGGCCGTGTCACCATCTTAAAGGAGGAAAGAAATTAAAGGAACAAAATCATCTCTCAGTGATATCACTCCATTTCAGAGAATTCTCTTTAACATCAGATGTTCGTTTCCTCTCACCTCCCCCTCACAAAATTCAAGGAGTTGAATACAGACTCAAACATTGGACATCGGCATTTATCATTGCAGCTTACAGCCCCCCTCTTAAATTGTCTCAAACTAGTGATGACGGGCAAAGCAAAATGGAAGGAGGGGAATTTAAGTCATCAAAAATCTGCTTGTCTCCATTTCCAATTGTGACCATATCAGTTACATTGGCCAAAAAAAATACCCTTCCTGCTGCACCACTAAACACCCACTCCCTAAAATCAGGCACCTTCCATCCACCCATCACCATGTGGGGGCCTCTAAAAAATCACTCTATTCTAACGATCATAACAATCTCAATTCCAAGCTGCAAATCATACCAAGGGAATACCACACAGAGTGGACCCGGGGAGTCGACCCTTCGAGGTACCGGAAAGAACAGGAACCTGAGCAATGAGCCAGTATGTCGTTCACTTGCACAACCACCTGAAAAGAGGCAAAAGAATTAAACCCAAATGTATGCAGTTCATGTACTCAAGAGTATTCATAAGGTACTTGTGAAATTTGTCCAAACTAAAATGTGTTAGTAATTCATTTATTTTCTTTCTTCTATTTCCCAGTAATAAACCCTAAATTGTAATGAATGGCTCAAAGTATATCAGACTTTCATAGGCTGATGGTGGGCATGCTAAAACCTTACATTTCTACAATTAAATGTTCCTCTCTGTCATATAAAACTAAATTTAATAAAATTCAAACTGCACAAGGAATTTTTATCACTCTGTGTTTTCAACTAGGTAGCTATTTCCTGTGAAAAGCCCTTTCTTACTGGTAAATGCCAATGGACTAGGCACCTTCCTCCCACCATTCCTACGTGGGCATGTAACTGAAGATTAGAGTATTTAGACCCTTGCTCTGGGTCTTTTTTGTCCTAGAATGGTCAGGCCCCAAAAAGAGACTACAGTTGCCCTGTGACCAACATGGTTTGAATTGCATAGGTCCACTTATGCACAGATGATTTTTTACAAACACTGTAAGTTTTTTTTCTTCCTTATGATTTTCTTATTAATATTTTCTCTAACATACTCTGTTGTATATGGTATATAATACATATAACATACAGAATATTGGCAGTCAAAATTTATCTTTTTGCTGTGAGGGGGGTCAGTGTCCCTAACCCCGGCATTGTTCAAGAGTCCATTTTCATAGGTCTTTCATTCTTCCTGGAACAATGTTAATCTAATCGAACCCTACAACACTCGGAAATGAGGAAGGTGAAAAAGATGTGTTCATTGGACTCTCTACATATGAAATATGGTTTAAAAGTATACACACTATATTTATAACAGTGTTTGCCTTTGAAGGAAATGGGTATGGGGATATCATGAAAGCATAATCAATAAAGAACACTGATTTTTTTATATTGTTTTATTTTATTCATAAAGACAAAAGATATTAAATATATAAGCATGTTGATGATGATTAATCCTCAGTTTACATACTCTGGTGTTGTTATATTATTCTTTATAGTTTTGTATTTAAATTTTTCTTAAATTAAAAGCAGATGACTTACAAGAGAAGTATGGGCAGATGGAAACTAGAAAAAGACATTTTAAAGAGAAAAGGAGTTGAGTTAGCTCATTTACTTTTCAATGCCACCATGTGGAGGTGTAAATCACATGTAGTTACAGAGGGTCTCTATTTTGATACCATAATAATAGCATCAATAATTACAATAACAGGATGTTGTATTTACAAAGCTCTTAATGTTTGTACAGTATTTTCCATATCCTGTGGAAGTAGAAAGAGGAAAGCCATAATTGTCTGTGTCATGTGTTAGAAAACTGATCATGGGGATTGGTCCACATGACAAATCAGGGAGGGGCTGAGACGGACTTGAAGCTAGCCTTGCATTTTAGCCGGCCCATCCACGCTCACCTGAGTGTGCTGGTTGGCAGTAACCAACATGTCTCCGAATATGGGTACAAGGAACACGCCACCATCGTACACTACACGGGTGGTTGCCACAGGGTTCACTCCAGTTAGGTTTGCATCAGAGACCTGAGACAAGTATATTTCGGGTCAATCAACTCATGGAATAGCAGTCTAATCTTGATGAAAACAAATAATAAAGGGGTTTTTTTGCATTTAGTTTAAGATAATCAGATAGCTAGAAAGTAAAAATGGAGTGTCAGGGTACTGAAAACTAGAAACCTAATGTAAGCGATGGCTAATGAAAGCCCCAGTAAGTTAGAGGAATAGTTATCTATCTGCAAGTAGTTGCATAAAAAGGCATAAAAAATTAATTGTTTCTTTTAAGTCTTGAGATATTTTTGTTTCTATGCGCTTTTCTATTTTATATGTTTGCAATCTAAAACATTACAATAAAATGTAAGGAAACAAGTGCTATGAGATGACTCCTGTCCTTCATCTCCATCCAAGTATTTTATTTGAAAACCAGATGACTCACAGTAGCATGTAACAGGGATCAAATTCCATCTTAGGTTTCATTTTATAATAACCAAAAGCTAGATGAGCATTAGATTATTTTTTAAAACCCTAAATATGCAAGCGCATCTGGTTTTGTCATTACCCAAAGACAGCAAATCCTTTTCTAAACTTCCTTCTGCTATGCCATCTGCCTCCCTGACAATCTAAGTCAATCACATCTGCTTAAATTACCCAATAACAGATGTAGAATTACTGCATGGTGGACACTGACCAATAACGTCTCTACCTACACCAAGTTAGGGAAGATGTTAGGTTCAAATTGCTTTATCAGATATATGAGATACAAGTTATGTCTTGAAAACATCCAGAAAGAAAGATCATTGACCCCTTTACTTAAATACTCCAACAAAACTGATAATTCATGACAGTTTCCATTCATCTCATTCTGATATTTTTCTTTACAGCACTGTCCCAGGACACAAAATCCATACCGCCCAAAGGGATGCTGTACATACCCTGATGAAATTGGGCAAATCCCCAACCTGGGTGGACCAGGAGAGGGTCCATACATGTTCATAGCAAGACTTCAGATCCTCCATCACAGTGAAGTCGCTGACATTGAGGTACCTGGAGGTGAAGTCATCAGCACTGCCCTGTAAGAGCTTGTGAAGGTGACTAGCTGAAATATGTACAGGGACATCTGTGGGAAAGATTTTAATATAGAAAACACAAGACCTTAATTATTCTACCTCATCATGCAGATAACAGGGTCTCATCATGAAGATAACAGAATAAATTTCAAGATACCTACTAAATATGTGGGAGACCCTCATGTTCAAAATATAGCTTCAAGAGAACCCCCAGCCCAGATAAGCCACTTCTTTCCTAAGGCGAATGCAAGTAGATGCCCACGATTCATCGTGATACCCTTAGTCAACATCACATCTCACAGCAAGCAGAGAGAGCAGTCACATCGGACAAAACCATCTCAACTGTCAACTCAAATATAAACTCCAGACACCCTGGTAATTCCTGAAAGTCTAATTAAATGTTGGGTGTTCCCTAGGAAAAATGTAGCTGGCTCTGTGAACAGAGAGAAGTTGGCCACCTTTCACAGGGAGCCAGGGAGGCACACAGCAGCTGACACCCATAAAACTTAGCCAACCCAGCTGAGGAATGCTGGCATTTAACTTTGGTTTCTCTATTAGAATTTCCTTTAAGCCCAACCACCTGCTTCCTCATTCCACCTCCCCATAGAGAAAAAACACTCTGTGCTTAAGCCCTGCTTATGTTTGCACTGTTTCATGCTGTACCAAAAGTTTCCATTTCATTAGCCGCTCCCAACAGCCCTGGGAGGTGGGTCATTGGGTACCCTAATGCCTCCTTCAGAGATTAAGAAAAAGAAACCCAAGGAGATTCAGAAGCTTGCCAACCAAGTGAGACCAGTTTCAATTAAAATCCAGGTTCTACCTACCCAAGAGCTTTCCTCTTAAAACCCATACCTTGGGATGTTAATAAAATGCCACCATATTTCTAAAATGCAAACAAAATTCTCATCCTTTGCAAAAAGATTGTTCTACATTTACATAATTTGAGGTCATCTCCATTTCCAAAGGGCAGGTTAGGGCCATCTTCCCCGGGTTGTTCTTCAGGCAATGATGTGAGGCAACATCAGCAATAGAAGGTGGTGGCAGGAGGAGTCTCCCTGCACACGGGCTGCAGCTTCTTCGTGATAAGGGCAGCAATGATGGACTTCACAGAGGCAGGGCACTGCTGGCACTTAGTCACCCATCTAGCAGACTCCAATAGCCTAGGTACCACCCACTTTCCCTAAGTTGCCCTATTAGAGTAAAAATACCACACCATTCTTTGCACTCGAGAAGATTCTTTGCAAGCAAGCCCAGCATCTTTCTGCCTGGGAGAGGGTAAAAGACTTTTGGACCATATGCCAATTGTTACACAGTCACTCTTGAGTTCCCCTGAGCCTCCTTTCTGATTTCATGTTTATACCAACTAAATAGCATAATATATTCATGGCTAATTCTTATCCAGTGTGAAATGTGTATGTTCCTGAAGATTTAGGAACATTCCACTCTCATTGCATCTGAAAACTCTTTCTGCCTTTGTTATGTTCACTACGATCCTCAATAGCATACGGTGCCACCATGGAGTTTAATTCAGAAGAACCATGGCTCCCACGGCCTTGGCCTAGGGAACTCTAGAGACAAAAGGACTGACCTGTGAATCAGATACCTGAGTTCACACCTGGACACTGCCATCAACTATCTGAATGATATTTGGGCAAACCTGAGTGGCTCTCAAGAAGACAGGTCCATGCCCTAATCCCCAGAACCTAGGAATATCACCTTATATACAGCATAAGATGTGGTTAAGAATCTTGAGAAGAGTTTATCTGGAGTTGTCGGGGCAGGCCCCTGAATGCAATCATATGCATCCTCATGAGAGAGGCAGGGGGAGTTCTGAGGCAGAAGAGGAAGAGACCATGTGACCATGTAGGCAGGGGCTGGAGGAATGTGGCCATAGCTAAGGAATGCTGGCTGCCACCAGAGGCTGGCAGAGGCAGGAAACGGATTCTACCCATGAGACTTTGGAGGTAGTGAGGCCCAGCCAACAACTTGGTTTTGGACCGCTGGCCTCCAGACTGTAAGAGAATAAATTTCTGTTGTTTTAAGCCACCAAGTTTGCGGTCATTTGTTATGACAGCTCCAAGAAGCTAATCCACTCAGTTTCCACATCTATAAAATGAAAAGGTTGGGATTTTATTAGCAAAAATATGTTATTGTTATTGTCCAGACCTTTAATTTTAATAAGGTCATTTTCAAACCCCGGAAAATAAATAAAATAGCTTTAAGACTGTGCCATTCCTGACAATCTCACAGGATGTTGCTGGCCTGAGAATGCCCCTAAAAATGTCAATGAGAAGTATTGCACCCCCACCCCATTTGCCCCTTTACCAGGAATCACTGTATTAGAAAGCTGGAGGTGAAAGTGTCCTCCCAAAGGTGGACTTGTTCTCTGTAGTCTCTGCGTTGTCACCTGGACCATCCCGGATCCTTCTTCTGCTCCGTCAGTGGGCACAGGGCTGCAGCACAGCAAACACTGAGCATTAACCACAGTCACTTTCCAGAGTGCCACTGCCTCTCAGAGACCAACTAGTGTTCCGTGGTCCCAGACCATGGGCTCAAGTTCCCAAATATTGGGTACCCCTTTCCCATCACAGTGGGAAAAGTGTGGTGTCAATATTAGGACTCTTTAAGAGCATCCCATCCTTCCCCTTCCCTGGGCCTCCAGGGCTCTGGGCACAGAGCAGAAGGAGAATGTGGTATTTTCAATGACATTTGCATATTTGCATAGTCAAATGAAACATCAAGGACAGATACTTCCCCCTACAGTAGCCCCAGCCGAAACATAGGCCACTCCAGCTGCCAAGCTCTTCTCTAATACCTGGGTACAAACTCACTGACTGCCTCATTCTGCTCTTAACACAATAAATGGGTCAAATAAACTGTGACACACCATGAGATAGACTGCCATTCATGCATTAAAAACTATATTTTAGAAAAATGGTTAATGAAATGGGAAAATTTCCATTTTTACTCTTACATGAAAAGGATGTTACAAATATAGTATGTTATTTTTGGTCCCAATAGGAAGTTTAAAAGTAAATATATTCTTGTATATATGGATACAAAAACTGCTTGGGGAAAAAGGCGGTCAGAATACAGATCCGATATGTAACTAGAAGTTACCTCCAAGCAGACAAATTGAGGGATTTTTATCTTCTTCTAAGTGTTTTTCTGTATTTTCCAAATTTTCAACAATGAGCATGTCTAATTTCTATCAACAGCATTAGTAAGCACTATGTATGGATGTGTACAACCAGGCAGAAGCAGTCAGACAGAGGGTCACTAGCTGTGTTGGGGGTAAATCCCAGAGAGGCTGGTCTGAAGGGTGTCCTGTCTCGTCTAGGCTGGAGGCTTCCAGAAGGAGCGAAGGAACTTGAGGGAAAATCAGAAAGGAAGGTTGACAGGACTACTCTAAGTGCAGACCTTGTCCAGAATAACCTAAATTTGCCTCTGTCATTTCAGTGGTAAGAATGCTGACGTTGAAAGCACAGGACTGCAGGCTGGCTAACATGGCAGCTCCTTCTCCACTACCAAAGCCCTTTCTCTCTTTCATTCTACTGATGGATTTCGCTTCTCTCCTGCCCAGAGGACCATGTCGAGGAAAGTGGAACACAAAATCAAGCTTTCTGCACCTCTCATCAATACACTATGTATGAGCATGGTTTCTGAGAACTAATTTTGAAACATATAAGAGATGGGGGAAGGGAAAGAAATTTTAAAGGCAGAGCATCTCAATGTTTCCCATCCTACTGGGGTTTTAGTGAAAAGTGAAAAGAATGAATTAGAGCAGAGATATGTCCTAGGAGCTTAAAGGAGCCTGATCTTTAGTTACTGCTTCGTAAACTTGGCTGGAAAGTTTGAGTATTAAAGTACTGCTTATGGGGCTCTAGTGCCATCTGGTGGTAAGTTCTTAGCAATAGCTACTTTTGTTCCTCAGACTTTGAGTTAGCCTCAGATTCCAATAAGATTAATATATCAGGAATGGAATGAGGGACATGAACAGCATAAACATACAACTACTTATAAAAAAATTCACTAGAAACTAGTTCTCAAAGTGTAATTCCCAGACTAGTACAATCAGCCTTGCCTGGGTACTCAGTAATGCAAATTCTCAGACCCTGCCCTAAACCCACTGAATTAAAGATGGTACACTTAGGGCCCGATGATATATGTTTTAACAAGAGCTCCAGGTGTCTGATACAGCATTCTTAACACTGAGAAGCATTGCTTTAGGCAACCAGACAGGTGGCTTTTCCTCATAAAAGTCCCACCTTTGCATCCGCCAACCCCAACTAGCAATCCTACAGAGGGACAGGTGAGCAAAGACAGCTCCCTACCTTGCAGTGATGAGTGGGAGCTCCAAGCCACACCCCACCAGCCAGGATGTTACATTGAAGACCGGAGGGGATCCCACCACAGAGAGCAATTCCACCAGATTCCCTCCTGGGCGAGCTGTTCCAGAATCAGCCTGAGAAACTAGAGACCAATGGCCCAATTATTAAATAACTCAAGATGCAACACCAGCTGTGTGGAAAGTCCCATCTGGAGATGCTGAGTTACTTAGATCTCAGCACACACCTAGAGTTGTGATTCCTCCCATCTACTGGATGAAGTGCAAAGTTAGAGGCAAAAAAAAAAAAAAAAGGTCATGGGGTAAAGAGACAAATATTCACAGCAAAGTTCAGAAAGTCCTAAGCCAAAAAAAACAAACAAACAAACAAAAAAACATCATTCCATATGCCATAAGAGGACCCCTTACATAGAGAATCTATTACAGTGTGGACTGGCCAGTCTTTCCTCCCTTCTTTTCCAAGGCGCCTGGCAACTCCAGGAATGTACAGCTGATCCTCCTTAGGAACGCTAAACACATGAGGCATATCTTGGGGGTACTTACTGTTTATCTACAGTATAGAGTTAGCACATGTGCAGAAAAAGTGCCAGCATTCAGACAGACCACTGTAAAAATCCTGATTTTCCACTTCTATTGGATTACTATCTGGCTAATCAACCTAACTTCTCTAAGACATTTTCTTATTTGTAAATGGGAATCATGACATAGACCAATCTGCATGGCAGGGAGAGTTTAGTAAGACGGCAGATTTAAATGACCAGCACAATGTAATTTAATTCACTCCCCCCTCCAACTAGGCACAGTGTAAAAGACAGCTTCTTCCCCGAGACAGTACAACTGAGACAACAGACAGTAAAGGGATCGCCTTTGCATACCCAATGCCTGGTACAACACCACGCATAGAGTAGGTGCTCAATAAATGTTTATTCACTCAGCTGGGTATGGAATCATTGAAGTTTTGGTATCAACAATCTCTGGATTCCAATCTGCCCTACATCCCAGCTATGGGATTTGGGATGAGATACTCAGCCCTTCTTAGCTTTGGTTTCCCCATCCATAGGGTGGACACAATAGGACTATCTATCTCATGGTGTTCTAAAAAGTGAGAAATAAATGCTGCCTACCACTAGATGAAAAGAACTTTCATAGAGGACATTTGATGGGAGAATATAATCAGGTGTTAAATTGAGCAGATAAATGTCGGGAAATTAACTATGAATATTGAGTCCAATTGTGTAGCATTTGTGTTGCCATTAAACAGTCCTCAAAGCAAAGTGGTTGCCAGCAGGGTAACTAGCCAAAGCAGGAAACGTGGTTTTACACCAGCCACTCCAATAGTCTCTCTTACCTCTGCCCTCTCCCTCTCTGCTTCCCTCCTCACCGCACTCAGAGATGCTTCCAGGTACTGGAGCACTTGTTGGCAGAGAGGTCGGGGCAGGGAGAAAGTGCTCTGGATGTTGCAGTTGCAGGGCTTGGGGGTTTAAGATGGCATTTAAGGGGGAAAAGAAAAAAGGGGAAAGGCACCTATTATCTAGTTCTGCATTTCCCAGTCAGTGAGTTCAAGGGTATGAAATGTTGAACCCCTCAGTCCTCCAGGAATCTGGGCAGCAATTGAGGGTCACCAAAGGCCCTGACTTGGAGTCCTAGGCACCAAGAATTCAGGAGGTTACCCAAGCATGCCATCTGAATATTATTTTCTATGTGGCAGGACCTTAAAGAGGGCTTAAAGTAAGCAGTGACTCAGTCTGACCCAGATGCCCTCAAAGCACTTAAACCACTGAAACTGATAAGAGACAGAATTTTGATGGATTCAACTATGATGTCATTTCAGGGCTGAAGAAGAGTCCTCTTGCCACTCACTCCCAAGCTCCTCTGCCCTCAGCTCTGCAATTTTATAAGCAAAAGACTGAAAACTTGCATATTTTGTAAGTCAAAATGTAAATGACTGCTTCCTCCTTTTCTCCTGGGAGAAAGAGAGAGAAGCTACTTCAAGCCAGAAAGCTGAGCTCCAAAGTCCCAGGGATTTAACAGAAAATGGAAAGTAAACAGAACTTGGAAGCCTGGAGGCCCTGGGAGCAAACAGCACCATCTGCCTGGGCTATGGGTTTCCCTTCCCAAGATGTGTGTCACCAGTGGCCAGTCTCAGAAGGACCCCTAATGAGCACTTTGTCCCTAAGACCTGTGGACAAGAAAGCCCAGTGAGATCCCTGTGCCTAAGGGTGACCAAAGGACTTGGTGGAGAAAGAGGACAGGCCTGGTCTCTAAATGGCAAGTGGGAGGAATCTGGATCGACAGAAAGAAGGACAAGGCTTTCTCATGAGAATGTTGTTATCCTCTGATTATCCTAGTTTCCAATGAGCCTGTTGTAAATCAGACCTTCAGTCCATTTCCATGTGTAGATATTTCTGTGTTCTTCCAGCACTTTCTTTGATAGATATTAGCTGACAGAGAGATCAAGAAATCTTGCTATTCTAACAGTAATGATAATGTTAGTAGTAACAATAATTGCTTATATTTATTGAGCACTTACTATGTGATGAGTGCTTTACACTATACTTTAGTTAATCTTTGCAGTAATCCAATGAGGCAGGGGCTCCAGTACACCCATTTTATGGATGAGGAAACCAAGGCTGCTCAGCAAGGAAGTAGTGAAATCAGGGCAGAGCACAAGTACCAAAAGTAAAACAAGCATTGTAGTGAATAAGGAAGAAAAGAGGAATTAGCTAGAGAAATATAGGACCCAAGGGCACATAATACCAACCACATCCTCTTTTTAGAACCAAGGCAGGCAAGATGGACCTCACCTGTTCCCCCTTCACTAACAGGACTACAGCCCCCAGTAGAAAGTTTAAAATTGGCAATGGAGGGAGAGGTCCATGGAGAAGAGTGAATTTGATGATCACCTGTCAGGTTTGTGTCTACAATAATAACTTCATCCACATAGAACACACCCATCTCCTGCGCCAGAGGGAAGAGTTCAATTCGATGAACCAGCACCGGGGAGCGTGCCAGAGACATCTGGAGATGCAAGGAGCGATGCACGCAAGCTTTCCAGAGGTTAGTGCAGGTGAACTGCCAACTGAAAAACAAGAGCACAGAGGAGTGCACCTACAGTCCCCCCACCATTAGAACCCTAGCTCTGGAACCTGGGGGCCTGAGGACTAGGTAGCCAGGAGAGAGACCCCATGAACCCCGGTGCCCAAACAGTCCTGCGTGCCCTGGGTACAAACATCCAAGTCAGGCTCGGCTCAGCTGTGATGTCACATCAGTGAACCACATTTTAAAGCAATCATTCATTCATGGCACTGGATGTCAGCAGCTTTTTCAAATTACAATATAATTGTCTGTCTTAAACAGATCACTTGTAGGCTCTAATGACAAGGAAGATTAATGCTCCTGGACATTACCCAACTATTTAGATTTAAAACCACTTATAAAACCCTTAAGAGATTATCCGGAAAGAGCACTGAATTGAGGGATCAAGATGCTTAAATTTATTCCAAAGTCGTCTTTACTCACTGAATGAATCTCTGTGAATCACAGGTTTTCTGGGCCCCCATTTTTCTCATCTATAACGTCAAGGAGTGCTCTCTAAAGTCTCTTCCAAATATTACATTCTATGATTTTATCCCTATGAGAGATATCAGTTTCCTTCTTGGAAGCAGTATATTTCTCACAACTAACTGTTCCTTAATCAAACTTCCCTGGGCTCCATTTTTTCTCCTCCGTGTAAAGAATCCCAAGTTAGTATCTGAGCCTCAAATATAAGGCAGTACCTCAGGCAGGCCACCGCCCCGGAGAGAGCTAACCATCCCAGTTGTTAGAATTCCACCCACACCTCTCTACAGATTGTCTACCTTTCCAGACTGGTCCCCATGAGTCTCCAGTCACATGTGATGTTCTTCTCAATGATGTTTTGAAGATCAGTTGTGAAGGACATGGTCACCTTCAGGATCTTATTCATGCAGCCTTTGCATGCAATGCACACCTATAGACAACAAATAAGGGCTCCAGCTCTATTAGTGCAAGAAGCAGCCATTGGAACAAAGTGGGGTGAGGAGAGTCCACCTCCCCAGAACCCTGCCTTGTGCTGTGAGAGAGTCAGCCCGGTTCCTGCCCTCCCGGAGCCTACTGGTCTAGCTGGCCAGACTAGTCAGTACAGTGAATTGCTATCTGTCCAAGAGAGAGTAGTAAGTGCCTACCACTATGTTTGGCGATAACAATTTTAGAGTATCTCAATTAGAAAATTCTTGTTCCTGAACTCTAAGAATTCCCCATCATCCTTGGTTTCTAACTCTGAGTTAATTAAAATCGTTTGGCTCAAAAAGTCTTTAGAGCAGAATATGTTTTACTTCAGCACTATTGATATTCTGGATTGGATAGTTTTTTTCCTGTGGGGGGGCTATTCCGTGCATTCTAGATGTTTAGTAACATCCCTGGAAACTACCCAGTGGGTGCCAGTACCACTTACCCAATGTGACAACCACAAAATGTCTCCATAAATTGCCAGCTCTCCTCTAGGAGGCAACATTTGCCCACGGGGAGCCTCTGCTGTATGGGAACTACTGGGAAATGGGCCGCACCCCAACCTGAATCACTTAGTCCTGGCTCCCAATACGTTCAACTAGGGAGGGGTCGGAAGCCACCACCATGGGCGCAGCCACCCCAGCGAGCCTCGCTCTGGGCCCCGTAGAGCAAATGAGCGGCACTCTTCTGTGAAAGATGGCAGAGCTCTCGGCACAAAGGGTGTAAGGGGGTTAAAGAAATGTGTCAGCCAACCTGTCAATAATAACACTAACTATAATAAATCACAATAACTACCTTCCCTGGAGTCCTAACCACCGCACTGGCACTTGACTGCATTACCTCATTAAATCTTCACCAAAACCCTGAGAGGTAGACAACGTTAGGACCCACTTCTCGGGTGAGTAAACTGAAGCCACACACAGAGGGCACACAGAATGCAGAGTCAGAATGCAAACCCGGAGAGTCTGACTACAGAATCTGCGCTGCTACCTAAAGAGCAAAGAATATACAGGTTAGGGGAAAGTAGGTTCACAGTTGTTGGTATGGAAAATAGTAAAATAACTGATAAATAATAATATAAGAATAAACTGTTTCACATAGTCACAACTGTAAATCTACTTTTGCCAACCCCCATATATGAAAGTAAAAATTTTCATAGATCTCATAGCTAATATGAAGGTATTTCTATGTGACAAGTAGCTAATGGAGGACTGGAGGGGTCTGTTCACACCTGAAACAGCATTTAAGAAACCTAGAATTTCAGCCCCAAATGCTTTGGACACGTCACAGCATCACTCTTGTGCTTCTGTTTCTCCGTCTCAACCCCTGACAGTAACACCAATCCTTCCCTACCCACCTCACCTGGAAGCATGAGAGCTGCCACTTACGTGTGTGTACTGATCCAGCTGGTAGCCCTTCTGGGCAGCTGGGGGTGTTAGGACAAGGTGTTGAGGCTGATGGAGGCTGAACCTCCCACAGAAGGGCTCTGTCCCACTGGTGAGGTCCCCATCAAAGCTGGAACCTTCTAGACCTAAATGCAGTTCAAATAAAATTAAGAAACAGGGTAGATATTAAATAGGCAGAGCTTCCCAACACGTGTAGAGAGGAAACCAGTTACAGGTTCACTGTGATATTGGCCCCCCAGCCCTTGGACGAGCTGGGCAGGGCTTAGGCTGCCCAGTAGCCCCCAGTGCGAAGGCTCCAGCTATGAAAACTTCATACTGTCTTCCCTGGAGCATCAAAAATACACAGTAGTCCTCCGTTACCATGGTTTCACTTCCCACAGTTTTAGTTACCGGCAGTTAACAATGGCCTGAAATTATTAGATGAAGAGTTCCAGAAATCAACAACTCATAAGTTTTAGATTTCATGCTGCTCTGAGTAATGTGGTGAAGTCACTCGCTGCCCCTTGCAAGAGGTGACTCATCCCTTTGTCCAGCGTCTCCACACCACAATAGACACTCCCCACCCAGGAGTCAGTCACTCAGTAGCCCTCTGGGTTATCAGATCCACTGTCATGGTACCACAGTGCTTGTGTGCAAGTAACCCTATTTTACTTACTAATGGTCCCAAAGTGCAAGAGTAGTGATGCTGGCAGTTCAGATATGCCAGAGAGGATGTAAAGAGCTTGCTGAGTGTGAATGCAGTCAATAGTGGCCTACCGTTTTGTCACAATGCACGCATTATTCGCCTCACTTCATCTATCACATGGGCATTTTATCAGTTTGCATCAACACAAAAAGAATGAGGACAGGATAGTAAGATGTTTGGAGAAAGAGAAGGACACCCCATTCACATAACTTTTATTATAATATATTATTATAATTGTTCTACTTTATTATCAGTTATTATTGTCAATCTCTTCCTTGCTTAAGTTTTAAATTAAAACTTTATCATTTGCTACATATGTTTAGGAAAAAACATGGTATAGCCAGCATTTCACACATTCACTGGGAGTTTTGGACAAGGGGGACTACTGTATCACCATTTTCTACGTGTACATGACATGGAAAACTACAGACAAGGAAAAAGGCAAGGAGTGTCAACTGTAACTTAGTTCACCTTAGTGTTTTAAAAATATACCCTCTCATCTTTATAATTTGTTAAGATTACTGTTTTATGTAATAATTCCTTTAGTCAAGATTTGTATTCTTTTGCTGCTTCCCACCTATACCTTTTGCTCTTTTCCCACCTTGTGGCCTGAGATAGCATTCCTTAACTCAAACTCCCCACATCCTTGGTGTCTAAGCCGACAGCCCAGGAGGACAGCCGCACCAAGCAGCTCCTTCCCAAGCAAGCAGCCACTGCTTTGGGCACTCAATGTCTAAACCCAGTTTCCATATCTTCATTTGACTGCGTTAGCACCTTGGACAAGAAATGAAGACTGTTCCCATTTTACATAAAAGAGAGAGAGAGAGTAGACAATGATGGAGAAGAGGGTCAGAATTTGTCAAACCAGGGGCAGCACCTTGTTCAAATCCAAGTCGAAGTAGGATGTTGGCCGAAAGGGGTTCCAGATGGCATTTGACGGCAAGTAACTCCTCAATGGCTGTTTGAACCTGTTGAAAAGAAAAACTACCAGGAATTCATAGCATGGGCAGGAAGACCACCCGCACCTCGTTATCTGAAGGACGTTCCCACCTGCTGGGCTGTGGCATTTGTAGAGATCGGCGGGCTAGAGACACCGCCCCAAGTGAGGAAGAAGTTCCCTGTCCCAGACACAGTCAGCATCTAAAAAGTCAAGAGTAACAGGACTACGTGATGTATGCCAATTAAGCCAGCAAGATCATCTAAGAACATACTTCCTTAGCTTCTTATTTTTTTAATTAAAATTTCAATATTTTAAACTATCATCTAGAACTATGTAGAGAACACAGCAAATATCACCCAATGAAAACTTGTCTTAGAACAACATACATGTCTGTGTCTCCATTTATCTATGCTCCCCCCCCCCTTTTCTTCAGCATGTGAGACAGATGTTGCCCCTGAACGGCCCACTGTCAGCCCTTCTCACCAAGAACTCTCTCCCAGGCGTGACCGTAGGCAGAAACAGCCACACGGCATGCCACCCTCCCAGAGGCATATTCAGTTGCTGCTCGGCTTCCAACACATTCCCGGCCAGGCACCTTACACTTTTGTCAGGGAGTGAGACCTACATCTTATATCACTTGTTGTTTTCTATCTCTTCCTATGGCTATTTGTAAACACATTTTTCCATTAGACTCTAAGCGTAAAAGGCAAGTCCATACTGACCCCTCATTGTACACCAAAACATGAACAACAAAAATACACCAAAATTGTTTAACAAAAATGTAGGGCACAACTGAGAGACCCAAAGGCCTTGACCTTTAAAAGTAGACTTAGAAAACACAGCGCATAGGGAAACAAGATGTGAATCAGTGGAAAGGCTGTGAAACCTCATGTGTGCATACGCTTTAGCACACATGTGAGGTTGTGAGTGTTCAGCAGACCTTATCTCTTCTTTAGGGAGTAAGTTTCCAAAAGAATATTTACCTGGCCCTTAAATCCCTAAAACTAAGCCTGTGAATAAACTCATCTCAATGAGAAGACTTTGCATTTTTATTTATCTTTTTTAAAAGACAATCTATTTAACAAATGATGCTGGCAAAATTAAACACATATTTAATTTAAAAAAAAAGAAAGAAATGAAACCAGATCATCTTCTTATACCATACTCAAGAATAAACTCAAAGTGGATTAAAGACTTAAATGTAAGATTCAAAACCATAAAGTCCCCACAGCACTATTGAATAGATATTCTATTTCGTTGTCAGCAGAGTGATAATTACAACTCAAATTTTCTGGCTCCCAACAAGTGATCCTCCCACTAGGTAACACTGTACCCTTCCAGAATTTAGCCCCTGAACCTGACCCTGTGGGACCGGGAAGAGATGCAGACCTGGATGTCCGGAAGTCTCTGAGCATGGACTCGGATCTGATGCTTCTCCCGGAGGTAAGTGCTGACCACATCAGGATTCAGCCAGGTGTTGTGGATCTGGACACCAATTCTCATCCCCCTGCTGGGGGCTCTCCCACACTGCTCTGCCTCCAGGTAGTATCTGGTTCCACCGAACAGCTCCAACTTGGGGGTCTTCTGTTGCCAAGTCCCTTCATTCCCCTTCTGCTCCCAGGAGTCAAACCAGTCAGCAGTGCCCACCCTGATGGAGGCCACCTTCACCTGTGCCCCAGTAAACATATCACAATCAATGCTATGGAGTTTCTGAGCATTTCTTTCTCAAACAGCAGTGTCTGGACAACTATTAATAAAGACTGGTCTGCCTTTTCCAACAAGTTAGCCTAGTCACCCTCGGTCCTGTAGTTGTTTAATTCACGCTTTTCTACCCCTTCTCTCTCTTTCTCAGTTGAATAGTATTCAGATGAGGCTGGATGTGCCCCACATAAGCAGAAACAGCCAACCGGAAGCCCTAGCTTTACGTGGTGCTGTGGATAAGGTAATATTAAGTTCTTTGGGAAATCTAGAACAACTGATCACATCAAAATCTATCATGTTCCTCTAGCCAACTAGCAAAATAATTCAATAGAAGTACGTGAATAATTTGACAAAAGATGTTGTAGTTCTTTGTCCATAGCACTAGTGAATTTAGCTATTTGTTCAAATCACCTTTTCTTATCCTTCAAAACTGATCAGGAAATTCCTACACAAGACTGACTACATCCCTACCCAAAATTGTGAGCAAGGTACCAGCTTTGGAGTCAGAGAAATCTGGGTTTGAATTGTAAATACTGTGTGTCTCTTATTATCCAAGTGACCCTGCATTGGCCATATAATCCTTCAAAATACCAAATTCCTTATCTGGAAAACAGAAATAAACATGCATAGCTCACAAAAACACTGTGAAAATTATACACCTAGAGACTAGGTATATAAAGAATGTAGCATAATGCACAGTTTACAAGTGCTCAATAAACAGTAGGTGCCAACATATTCAACCAAATTCTTTTTCAACAATGAAAAGCATGTTAATTATACCTCAATTTTAAAAATTTGTAGTAAACCCCTCCCCCAACAAAAAAGAATATATATTAAGATTCCTGGTTGCCTGATTGTGCGTTACAATTATTAGTGGAACATGATAGTTTTACTTTTGATTTACTTATTTATTTTTTGAAGAGTGAAGGACTGGGGACAAGGAAAAGAAAATGAGAAGAAGGCAGATACCTTGGCCCTTGGGTCCTCTGACCGACTGAAACGCAGGGAGGCTGGGCTGTCTGCCTGGATCCAGAAAGTGTAATTGTTTGTCTCCGGGGCCACAAAGAACCCACTGAGCCGAGCTCTGAAAAGCAGAGGAGCACGGAGTCAAGCCAGAGCCACCAAGGTCTGAGTCACTCACTGCCTTTGTGCCACGTGACTGGCCGGAGACCTCTGGGAACAGCTGTGGCGCCCAGCTGGTCTCCGCCTGGCGCAGCCCATCTCTTCACACCAGCACAGCTCGCGCTGCAGCACATCCTCTCTGGGAAAACTGTGGCCCAGCACAGGGCGGTCTGCAGCTCAGCGGAGGACCTACCTCACACAGCCAATGCACGGTCTGGTCCCTGGTAGGAATTCAGTCAATACTGGGTGTTAATCTAATTATTAGAAATGAGGGGAGATTACTGATCAGAAATTGCTCGGACTTGATCCTTGTGTCCTTTTCTAATCCAGTCATACAGCACAAGCCATTACCACTCTGGCTGATGTCAGACATTAGCCTCTTTCCATTCAGCCTGTGTGGCTGTCAGCATATGCAAATAATCATGTATCAGCTAGTATGTTTCCTGCCAAATAATCATACTTGACTTCTCAACAACACTGTGCGATTCTTTATGAGGAGTAAAGTGATAGACCTGAAATGGTCCCTAATGATATCAGGAGAGACTTCTCTCTCTTTTCTCTCCTTCATGCAGACATTAACTTCATAGAAACAGGTGTTTGTGTACATGAGGTTTCACAATGCTGGTGTGTCCTCTTTGAAATACCATATCCCCATTCCCACAGGGAAAGAGGAACATGGACCATACTGTGGCATAGAAAGGTAGCCTTAGAAATCACAAGCCTTGAAGTCAGAAAAATTCAGAACTTGGTTCTGCCACTTGATAATTATACAATATTAGAAAAACCACTCTACCTATTGGAGACTGTTGTTCCTCATCTGCAAACTAGCTTGATAAATATTTCCTCAGTTGTTGTATCTCATGAAATCCTTTACCTTAGAAGGCCTGGGACATAGTAGTAACTCAATATGTGTCAGTTGAATTAAATAAAAAGATCAGGGGACACACTTGGGTACGTGAAGAATTTCAGTAATACTACCGTCTCACCTTGCTCTGTGGCCATGCATGCACATGGCAAGGGTGGCCACTCCTCAAGGATAGTGACCTTGTTCTAGACCTTCTACCCCTCACAATGCTGAGCACAATGTTGTACTTAATGTAGGTGGTCAGTAAGTGATTTTTAATTGTTTAGGGGTTTACTAATTAGATAATATTTCACATACACACACACACACGAAAGTATTTGCTTTGAGCTGATCAGACACCTCAACACCTGCCAAGTGTCTTTTTTATTTCCAATTAAAAGGATTATGGTCCACAGAGAAAAGTCAATTGAACATGCTGTCAATTTCAAATTAAAATATGTAACCTGCAACTTTGAAGATTATAGACAATGTTACAAAACATTTAAAAATGTGACTATATATTTTTAAATGTTTAGTACAAATGCTAGTGACCTAGTATTGAAGACAAATATGACTAAGAAAATTATTAAACTATCCCAATTAAAATCCAAAATATTTTCTGAAATAGTTTTAAAAGTAACAATTTTAAAGCTCCATCAATATAATTAATATCAATTAATAAATATTCCAATATTCAATTTAAAATTTTTGAATTTTAAAGTAATGAATGATAGAGAATGGAAAGAGTTACTCTCTGGTTTATGGCTCCTCAAAATGGCAGCTAAAGAGACTCACCCTACAGGTGATATCACATAAGACAAGGCTCCTTGGTTTGTGGAGGTGGTTTGACTCTCTCCTTACCACCCCACACACTGAATATAGCTAAAAGTTTTTCCTTTGTACATTATTGATGGTCCTCAAAAGCAATGATAAAGGTGGACCACAAATTAGTGCCACTTTAAAAACATATATTGGTGGTTAGGTGCCTAGTTAGTAAGGCTTCCAGGACAATAGAAACTCCATTTAGTTCACAGACTTCCTTCCCTACTTGGCTTCTTCCGTGTCTGAAATTCCCTGATCAGGAAACAAAAGCTTTCATTCCACAGCTGAATTAAAATTTAATATGGCCAAGTCCTTGGAGGAGCTCACAGAATGGCTGGAATTCACACTCAGGGGTCGGAACCAAGCTCCCTCAAACGAGTAAAGGATCACCCTGTGAAGGATCTATGCCTCTCTATATATACAACCACTGAGAGGACATTAAGGAAACAGTATATCTAAGCAATTCTCAATTTTTTATACTTTTAAGCCCACTTCAGAGAACTAGAAATTTTTGCAATATCTTTGAAGGAATTAAAAGGACTCAAAGCATGATAATCACACTGCAACCACTGCTGTTGAAAACAATGTCTCACGGAGGCCACAGCAGCTCCCCCTGCTCTACACCAGCCATTAGGCTGACTTTGGACACCGGTGGCTTCTCCAGCAGAACCGTTCACTACCCAGCCTGAGCTCCCTCATATGGCCAAAGGGCAAATGCTTGCTTCTTTCTCTGGCATCATCCAGACGTGAGTTAACCACATACCTGTGGCAAGTTTTACCCTGCCCTCTTTTAAGTCCCTACACCTACTCAGCTCAATATTCCAATTAATAGTCATCTCCAAACCAGATTATAAACTAGGTTGTATGAAAAATGAAATTCGCCTACTGATCAAACTGTAGCATGCACCTACAAAGGGCCTGTGGTGCACCAGCATGGCTACCATCGGGGGAGAATCGTGGCCAAACTCTGTGGTCGCAAAATTGGTGGACGTGACACATTTTACCCTGGAAATCTCATCGCTTAGTTTCTGTCTCCTAGCCTCAGCTAGGCCACTAACAATGCTTTTGATATGGACTCCCAACTTCTCCTACAACATACCTGAAAGGCTGCCCCTCCTTTGACCAAAATCCAAATGGTGAACTGGCATTAGGGACAAGCTGCCACCTGTACCCTGGGGAGGCTTCAGTCAGGTCCAAGCCCTCAGTGACATCTCCAACTTCAAAAAGAAGCCCCCGATTGCCTGTAAGACATGTGTGCTTCGTGAACACCAGAGAGCATTCCTCCCCAATTGGCACAATTACTTGACTTCAGACAACAGAGCCGAGATGACCCAGGCGCTGACTAGAAAGCCGAGTCACCTGAGACCCAGATGGCAAAGTCATGTAGGAGGTCCCGTAGATAACACAAATGTTCTGGAAAGCAGAAAATGCTGCTTGGTATTGGATTGAGCCTCTTGGAAAGAGAGACTTGATAAGGAATGGTAAGGGGAAATATTTTCAGAGCACCAGAGAAGAGCAGGGAGCCCTATTTGATGGGAGTGTCTGGAGAAGAAAATCACCAAGTCCTAGAGAAAATGTGAACGAGCAAACAAATGCTGTGGTTGAGTAAAAGGGACGATGCGATCCTGTGCTCGGACTTCATTGTTGAGGAGTGGACTTCGGTATCTTTTAAGGCCCAGTTCAGCCTGGGAGTTCTATTCCTTAAAATCCTCTGTTCCCCAGAAAACTGGCCTCAGTTTGTGAACCTCAACATAGAATAAATTAAGTGACATGCAGCTATTAGGTGACATTTCCAATTATGTTGTACTTATTAATTTGTGTTTTATATTAAGCAAACCCTGAGAGCAAAGGCACATGTGCCATCCGTATTGGATACAGAGTTGGATTGAGGGTAATAACCCTGGAATAATATATTTGTGGGCTCAGATTCCAGCTTTGTCACTTACCAAATGTGTAGCTTTGAGCAAATTTCTTAATGCCTTCATTTTCTCATGCATGGGGCCAATAATAAATAGAAATAATGCAGAAAAGACCAAGGGAGCTTACATTATATGTCAATTATATCTCAATAAAGCTGGGGGGGGAAATGAGTCAATTTGACAATTCTGGTAAACAAAAAAAAAAAAGGAGCTTGAAGTATATCTACAAAGAGCCTACAATATACTAAGTACTCAACAAAAAACAGCTAGGGTAATTACTGTTATTTTAAACTACTATTACTCCTCATTAATTCTTTTTTTTATTGCTCAAGTACAGTTTTCTGCCTTTTACTCCCATCCCAACCCACCCCCCAACCTTCCCCACCTCCCTCCTGTTTCCACTCCCCCTTGTTTTTGTCCATATGTCCTTTATACTTTTTCCTGCAAACACTTCCCTCCCCTTTTCCCCTGAAATTCCCTTCCCTCTCCCCTCTGTTCACTGTCAGCCTGTTCTCTATTTCAGTGTCTTTCGTGATATTTTACACTGCTAGGATTATATCCTAAGAACCCTGAAACATCAGTCCAAAAGAACCTATGCACCCCAATGTTCACAGCAGCACATTTTACAATAGCCAAGTGCTGGAAGCAACCTAGGTGCCCATCAGTAAAAGAATGGATCAAAAAACTATGGTGCATTTACACAATGCATTTCTATGCAGCAGAGAGAAAGAAGGAGCTCCTACCCTTTGCAAGAGTGTGGGTAGACCTGGAAAGCATTATGCTAGGCGAAATAAGCCAGGCAGTGAAAGACAAATACCATATGATCTCACCTTTAATAGGAACCTAATCCTCATTAATTCTCAAAAGGAGAAGTAAATAAGGAATAGGCAGAAAAATAAGAGCACATTTGAATACATTACTTGAGGTTTCTGAAGCTCGGCACCGTTTACCTCTGGGTGGGGTAACTGTGGAGGGCCTGCCCTGTGCATTGAAGGATGTTTAGAGGCACCTCTGCACTCCAGCCACTAGAGGCCAGTAGCACCACCACTTTCCCAGCTGTAATACTGCATGTTGCCAAATGTACTGCCCCCAGACCATTGAGAACCACTGCTTAACATAACAATTTGCTCTTCTATAGAAGAAATTTCCAAGTGTCTTCATAAAGGGCCTTGTTAACACTCAAAACTACTGCATTTGGGAAATAATCCTACCACTACCTAAGTAGCTAAAGCAGGAACCCCTCAAAGAAGGGACAGTTCTCCATTGCCTGACACAGGAAACACACATTGTCCCCAACACTTGCTTCAGTAGCTTCCTTGGATGGGAGCTTCCTAAGTAAACACTGCCGCTCTGGGACCTGGAGGATGCGCTGGGCCAAAGCTTTGCATGCATTTCACGCAGGAATGGCCTTTCTTTAGAGAGGTTTCTCCACCCTCCTGGGTTACTTCCCTTCTAAGTGCTGAGCTTCTGGAGTTGAGTTCACTGCCTGTAGTTTAACCGTGAAGTCAGCCCTTGTGGGGCAGGTAAGGAATGCAACTTGCAGCTTGTGGTTCTGGGCTACATGTAGCACGCCAACTGCCCTTCTGCCTCACTATACTGAGCCTTCAGTTCTAAAGCTTACCAGGAGAGTGCGCCACTGGTGTACTTTCAATTTGCAGCCATGAGCTGGAAGCTTTAAACAGAGACCGGCAAGTAGAGCCATGCCTTCTCCATCTCCTCCCACTCTGGCCTTAAACTGGCTGTGATGTCACAATACACCCCTACTCGTCACGTAGTGGACAGGCGCATCAGGGAAGAAGAAGCGCCATTCAAATGCACCTCCTTGTGCCCCACTCTCTGGCCTTGTCTCATGCTGTCATGATAAGCAGGCCCTAATGCTCCCACATAACAATGTCTTGATTGCAGTTAGGCTTCCAGGATCATGGTCTCCGCTGAACCCCACTGGCTACTGGTCTGGCTGCGGCTAGGGGTGCAGTGTTGATGAGCATTGGAATTAAGCTACGAGCCACTCTGAACTGAAAGCCCTGACTGGAGGCATGGCCCCAGGGCTCACTGACCTAAGCAGTCAAAGCTGAGACAGGATGCCAACACCTTCGCTTCCTCTTCCAAGCCTGTAATGGTTAAACCATAACCAGAGGTCATTGAACAGCCCTGGTGACTTCATTACCTGCCTGAGGAGCAGTGAGCCTAGTGCCTTCTCCTGGAGCCCTGGTGGTGCACTCAATCTTCCTGGGAGACACGTGTCTGACATCACATGGAACGCCTGAGGAGAATTTTTTAAATTAGATAGACAGAGATATAGATATGGATACAGATGTAGATACAGATACAGATACAGACATGGGTATATAGATTTGATGGCAAGACAGCAGGACCACGCTGACATAGACAAGCTCCTGTTCTGAGGCAAAGGGCTGAATGTAAACAGTAGAGCAAAAGTTGTCACCCGAACTGAAGGAGGCCAGAAAAGGGAGAGCACAGAGCACAGAGCACAGTGCAGCTTATAAAACCAGCAGGAAGGCAACGCAGTGCAACGCCACCCACGAAGACGCGCTGAACCAATCAGCAGAGTTTGGCGGGGTAAATGTGACCACAAGAGAGGGAGGACATGTTCCTGCCTCCTCGGTGTCGCCAACTGCAGGAGCATCCCACCTGGCAGAACGAAAGGTTCTAGATAGGTTCCACAAAAGTATTTGCCATGGGGGCATTCCAGTAGAATCAGCAGCACAATTGCCTGTCAACGCCAGCTTGCCCACACAGAGAGGGCTAAGTGGGGAGAGGGGTTGCCTGTCGGTAGGAGCAGACCTCTGTGAAGAGGCAGCTGCGCTTCTCCCTTCTCCCTACTCCCAAGATGGGGACACCGAGGGAACTGCCCGTGAACTGTGTGTCTGAAGGACATCCCATTGCCATTCCTTGTTTGCACAGCTGCGGACTACAATCCTACCTGGTCTCAACCGAGCACAGGTAAAATACCTGAGAGCAGGGTGGCACGCTGAGTCAGAAAAGACAGAGATTGCTTCCCCTAACCCTCTCCACACCATAACAGACACATAATCTCCTGCATCAGGGGTCCCCAACTTTCGGGCTTTGGACCAGTACGAGTCCGAGCCAGTTAGGAACAGGGCCACACAGCAGGAGGTGAGCCTGAATGTAACGCACTTGAATCATTCCAAAACCATCTCCCCACCGCAGGTCCGTGAAAAAAATTGTCTTCCACAAAACCGGTCCCAGGTGCCAAAAAGGTTGGGGACTGCTGTCTTACAGCGTTTAAAACTAAACTATTTTCAGCCATTTCAACTTAGTTACCTGCAATGGTAACCTGGGCAGGAATGTCAAAGAAGTCTCCTGTAATTGTGATGTCTGTTCTTCCCCCAAGGCTCCCAGTTTCTGGAAACACAGACAGTATTTCTGCAAGAGGGGGGGAAAAAAGGTAAGCTTCCAAATATAGACCTGGCTGTGACCCACATAATAATATAATAATAGAAACTATCAATAATTTATTTCTTACCTTAACTTTCTAATACTAAGCAACAGTTGAAATTTTTTTCAGTAAGTCATTTAAAATGCATATAATAAAAAGGACTCACATATAACAATATGTATAATAATATATATTATACAGAATTAATATCTGAAAGGAAAGGGAAAGGCTGTCAGCAAAAATACCTACATACCATTACACTTCCTTGGGAAATCTGTCTTCTGACCTCGAGGACTCTATTTACAAGTCACAGAGCAGGAGGTTTTACTTTATGGAGGAATCAAGTTTGAATGCACCAGGCAAGGCCTCAGTTTATCCACATGAGTCTGCAATGTGCTCTAAGCAAAAGAATGATCCCACCGTCCTCAGCACCCTTGTGCTCCTCCCCATCCTGCACGCTTCCCGCCCCGCCCCTCTACGCTCACCTCCTCACACCCAGTCCTCTCATGCTGCCTCCTGATCGCTCCAAACCCTACAGGAATATGTCACAAATCCCTGAGAGTTTCACTTTTTCTGACCTGTTCCTCTTCTATGATCACACTTTGACAGTTCTTTTCATTCCCTCAAGGGGAAAGAGGAGCCGTGATCTATGAGAAGGCACACAGAAGCTAATCATGAATGGTTACCACGTCCAAATAGGAATTTTATCAGGGCATTTCCTGTATAACATTTTTGTTCATAAGACAAAGCAGAGCAGATATGTGGGGACAAAGATGGACCCCCACACTCAAGTATCAAAATTCAACACTAACAATAATAACCCCTTCTTCTCACCTACTGTTTTGTAATTCTTTTCACAGAGAATCTACTATGTGGCACAAAGGATGCAAAGAATAATACAAAAAAAAGTTCCCATCCTCAAGGAGATTAAGAGAATAAGGAAGAACTGGTACAGAAAGTATAATTATCATAACTTGGGCTAATGAAATTAGAGAGAGAATACAAAAATGCCAATAAGAGGTTTAAATGAGGGGGGACAGATATGGTGGAATAGAAAGAAATTTTTAGAAATGACATCTCAACTGAATATTGAAGAATGAATTAGAACTGGCCAAGCGAAGGGAAGAAAAAAGGAAAAGGGCATTTATGGGGAGTGATAGCCCAAGTGTGGAGAGAAGGAGTTCACAGTGCATTTGGGTGTTACTGGAATGTCAGAGAGACATGGAGCTGGAGAAGGAGGCAGGGAGGAGGTCAGAGCTTGTACCGTTCCTTGCAGGGATGGGAGGCTCTTGCAGGGGCATCCAAACCATGGCCTGCAGGCTGCATGCATCTCAGGATGGCTATGAGTGTGGCCCAACACAAAATCATACATTTACTTAAAACATTTTGAGATTTTTTTGTGTGTGATTACGTGTCACAATGTATTTAATGTGTAGCCCAAGACAACTCTTCTTCTTCCAGTGTGGCCCAGAGATGCCAAAAGGTTGGACACTCCTGCTAGAGATGATTAGCAGGGGAGAGGCGTCAGATGTGTGTGGTGGTGGCTATGTAGAGCATGAATCAGCAGGGACAAATGGTAGGTTGGGGCCCCTTGGGCACTATTGCAGCACGCCAGCAAGAAATGATGGAGTCCTAAGTTAGGACAATGGCTGTAGAGACAGAGAGGATACATCGTGTTTAAGAACTACGTGGGAGATAAAATTGGTGGAAATCAGTCATTGAATTGGTGTGGAGATAAAGGGAGAGAATTCCAGATTCTTGCTCATCTGCTTCTTCCAACAACTTTTGGCGTTAGAAGGACAAGCACCATTTTGCCCACTTTATAGATGTTTGTTTAGGGTTCAGAAAGGCTAAGTGACTTAACCAAACTGAACTAGTAATTAAATGCCAGCGCTCGAGGAGCGCAGCCTTGGGTTTTCTGCAGGTGTCCACATCTCCTCTCCCCATAACCTCCTCTGCTATGAAGAAGCTCTAGTCTGGGAGTCCACGTCCCAAGAAGACGTCAGTGCTGGAAACATGAAATAGCTGTGTGATCAGAGATACCCACCAGCCTCTCTGACATTCAGGGTTCAGTACTGATGGGCAGACTCACAGAGAAGCCTGGCGTGTGGCAGGAAGGGTATACTTCCCATAGTATATTGGTTATGTGCATAAGGTTTAGAACTCAGTTGGCACTTTGCAGCACTAGGAACTTCGGACGAATTACTCTGCCTCTCTGAGTCTGTTTCTTCATCTGTAAACTAGGCTAGCATTACCGATCCCTGGTTAGGTGAAATAAGTATGGAGATTGTGCGTAAAACATCCAAGAAGGGCCTGTCGTTCCTCTCGTTATTGCTGTCACTGTCTCCATCACCTCAGGTGCTTCCTGGCACTTACTCGAGAGGAGACTACTTACGCTGGTTAAAGAAAATAAAGGGAAGAGGAGAAACTCGGCCTTTGCAGAAGTAGGGAGTGAATGGCATCTGCACCATGGCATGCAAAATTTCCTGTATTTTTGGCAAGCATTCTGCTGCCTCTGGAACCTACCTTGCAGGCATTTCTTCAGGGGCTCAGGGATTGTATTTGAGCCTCTAAAATCTAAGCCAATTTTCTACTAGTGAACTGAGTTCACAATTTCATACCAGTTTCTGATTTTCAGCATTTGTTTTTTTCAGTATGGAGGCTTCCTCGTCATTAGCAACACAATAGCTTACCATCAGTGTCAGCAAGACACGGATTGTTGAATAAGTGCTCAGAGTGATATGCTAAAGTAACTGAAAAGACATGCTTTTCGATTTTTCAACGCTACCTCTTTTCTGTTATTTTTCGGAACATGGAACAAGGATGGCTCCCCTTTCTTTCATCCATCTCCAAGGACTTTGCACAGACATCTGTGATTGAGCCTTTTGATATAGTAATTGAAAATGACTTGCATACAAGCAACTATTATCACCAAAAATGAAAGGGCCTTCCATGATTGTAGGGACAGCTTCACATGTTAATGGTCATAGAGGAATGGCCCGAAGAAAGGGAAGGGGGGTCCGGCCTCCAGTGAGGTGTGCGGGAAGGACTGAGGAGCACAGGGTGAAGGGATAGTACCTGAGTGTGTCTGGTACAGGAAAAGGTCCTGTTTGGCACCGATCAGCCATGCGTTCTTGTGTACCATTGACCTTCAAAAAAGACAAAATTGTGTTTTGGATGAACACAGCATCTGAAACACATTTTTTTTTTAAATAAATTGGATGCCTGAAAGGGAGATTGTGGACAAACCTCTAGTAAATCTTTACAACAGTTTAAATACCAGCTCCTTTTGATTCCTGGAGAATGATACCAATGGGGCAAAGTGTATATTCTGATCTAGAAAATGGTTGTGTAAGAATAATAATACCAATTGCACATAGTAATGAAAGCATGAAATGGAGTGATGAATGTGCAAGTGCTTGACATGGAGCTGGCCTATGGAAGATAATCAGTAGATACCAGCTGTATTCCTCCCTAACTTTAGAGAGAGGGAGAATATCTGAGCTTTGGGCTGTGCAGCTGTGGGCAACAGGTCACCACCACCTCAGTGAGATCAATATTATCTAGACAATGCACTTTCGAGGAAAACACCTGCCAAATTATATAGTGACAGGACATGAGATAAGTCATACAGAAAGAAGTTTTAAATTCTAATTTATATCTACCGAGCTCCATGCAACTGGCACCCCTTTCTATCACGAAGTCCCTGGCATGGTACAGTGTATCCCATGAAAGTCTGTCCTGTTTTAACTTTAGTGTTATGAGATTCTCGTGAGGTAATTCCTAAAATCTGCATCATCACCACATTAAAATATATCACCTCGGGATGAGGGCATAGGATACAGTTATACTCATGCAAACAAAAGAAATCAAGTGGATACACAAGGTTTTATTATTCTGTTCTGTTCAGGTATGTTTGAAGCTTTTTTTACATAAGTTTAAAGAAAGTAAATATGGCGAGAGAGATAATGCAAGGTGAAGATAAATTTGGTTACTCCCAGTTACTTACTTTCCTTTGTTAAAAACTGAGAAACTAACATTCTGAGAACCTGTAACAAAAAGAAACAGACATTAATACAGGAGTCCGCTTGAATCACTGGGACCAGGCCATGGCTACCATTAACCCAAGGACTCCAGATACCAAGTTATGACACAACCCTGTAAGTTCCTCAGTGGTGCCCAGATAAACACCTCCTAGACTTGCACCATCAACACTGTTGACATCCGACAAAAAAAAAAAAAAAAAGAGGAATGTAGCCTTGGCTGAGTGGCTCAGTGGATTGAGCTACAGCCTTCAAGCTGAAAGGTCGCCAGTTTGATTCCCAGTCAGGGCTCATGCCTGGGAATTACAGGCCAGGTCCCCATTTGGGGACATGTGAGAAGCAACCAATGGATGTATCTCTCAGACACTGATGTTTCTCTTCCTTTCTTTCACCTTCCCTTTCCCCTCTCTAAAAATAAATAAATAAAAGGAGAAATGTAGTCACAGAGAGCAGGCAAGAGCTCAGGCTTATAGACTTAAGCCAACTGAAAAATCCTATTCCACTAGCTACTAGCTTCGATTACCACCTATAAAGTGAAAATAAGTCCACCAACCTCACAGGCTTATTGTGAGGATTAAGTTAGTTTATATTTGAACTGCTTTATATAGGGCTTTCCAGGGAGTTCTCAACAAATGTTAGTTACTATTAGCATCATCATGAGGACAAATTCTCGAAAGAGTTTTCCCCAGACACAGAGAAAGAAATGGAGAAGGCTTTAAAATTGATACTTCTCAAACATACCAATATAGTTGCCTTCCACACGGCACTGCAGAGTGCCAAGACCATGGTCTTCCTCAATAGGGTACCTAGGGAAAGAACCAAACACCTCAGGTGGCGGTTACCAGACACCTCGGTTCAGAAGTTCTAACTCATTAGCCAAAAAAGGAAAACAATAATAATAACAACAACAACAAAATAAAAGCAAATTAGCCAGAGAAAATTGGTAAATTGGTAGATACTGCAAGTATAATGAGCCCATTACAGCAAATGCCTAGGGTAATGCCATCATCTCATCTGCCGCCAGTGAAATCATGGTGTGGGAGACAACATCTTACCTATTCCTACTCTCCACTCAGTCCTGTCTTTCCAAACTCTGTTTTAGGACAACAATAGCAAAGTTTTCATAAAAAAAAAAAAATCTGTTAGCAAATGTGAACCCCCAAAATGACAATCCTGAGCAAACGAACTTAAGACAACAGGAAAAAACACATTACAGAATTTGGCTGTACTAAATTCTAGTCCTAAAAAGCTAAGCCATAGAGGATAATTCTTGTGATGACCTCAAAGAAAGGCTAATCCACTTAGTCCAGAGTGAAGTGAAAGTCCAGCAAAAACTGTAAGCATGTAGACACACATTTTAAAAATTGCCATTGAAATAAATAAATAAATTTTAGTCACTATTTTCTTTAGCTAGTCATCATAGTATAGTGGTTAAGAGCATGAATTCTGGAGGCTGGTTAGCCAGTTAGAGTTCAAATCCTAGCTTTGCCACTCTCTCTTTGTGAGACGTTGGACAAGTTCCTCAATTTCTCTGTGCCTCAGCTTCCTTGTCTGTAAAGTGAGACTAATAACTATGTGTACTCACAGGGTTACTGAGTGGCTGAAGTGTAAAGCATTAGGGCAGGGCTTGACCTACTGTAAGCACTTAGTAAGTAGTAACTATTGTTTTCAAGAAAAGTTTCAGAATTCACCCCAATCTGCATCAGTTTGAAGCAATTACCATGTCTTTTCCAGTAAGTCTTAAGATAAAGCATTCAACAGTTATGGGTAATTTATATTTAAAAATAGCTCTGGGCCTGTGTGTATATGTGTTTCATACTAGGCAGAAGAACCTAAAAGCATACATGTTGGCAAAAAAGACACTCACCAGCTTCCTGTCTGCCTGTTTACAAGAGAGCAAGGAGTAACCCATTTGTCTCCTTGAGCTTCCAAGGTCAATGGGCTGGATGAAAAGAGGGGAAAAAAACAACAAGAGACAATAATAATGCAATGCTTCTGGCAAACATTCCAGGCAAAACTCAGAAGAAACATTGATATAAACATTGTCCTCGGAATTTATGGGGCATCACTGCAGGTGGCTGAAGTCTGCCCCCTGAGGATGTGTAGGAATGAATTCTCAGCCTGAGGACAGGGGCGCATAACACCATTTCACAGTTCATCCTTTCACACTGCAGAAGGAGCATTTCTTCTCTCCCAAAAAATCTTCATCACCTCCACATTGACCATTGTGGGTCTACACCAAGCTATAGCAGAGTTTCCACCTTTGTTCTTCCTTTCAAAGACTGTATCTCAACCAGGACTGTATCCATCCCAGGAGATGGGACCAAGTAGTGAGTATGGTATATTGCCGGTGGTGTGCTCTGGGCATCTACCTTCCACAGAAAGAACAATTGTCTTTCAAGACCAGTTGACCGTTATTTAACGCTAGAAATATAGGTCTTAAGAGTAGTCGAATCCTGTTCTCTTCAACGAGGAACAAACCAAAGAGAGGAATCAGAACAGAGGAGGGCACCCCATCCTGCCTGGGGAAAAAGGGAAAAGTAGACACAGTATATAGAATCTACTGAGGCAAACATACAGTAAGATTATATTCCTTCTACTTTATAAATTCTCAGTGTAGTTGTTTCATAGGCTCAAAACCACTGTTGCTTAGAGCTTCCCACAAACATCACAAAAATGTCAACAGCCTCCTCATTCTCCTCTCTTCCACTCCTGAATGATTTAATAGTAACACATTCCATTTTTTTAAAATCTCCAATGAAAAAAGTCATGTTGACATCCTAATCACTCCCAGAAAACATTGAAGACTCAATGACTTTCAGAACCTTCTTCCATATTTCCTCTGATCACACTAATAGAATTTCTAAATGCACAAATGGATAACAACCAAGCAAAGAAGTTAATGGTCTTTTGGGTTCACACATTATTTTTTAAAGAATTTATTTCAGACTTCTGGCGAAGATGGAGGCGTAGGCAAACACACTGTGCCTCTTCTCACAACCAAAATTAAGGACAACAAAGATTTAGAAACAAGAAAACAACCGGAACTCAGAAAATCAAACTGTTTGGAAGTCCAACAACGATTCATCCAGACCAGTAAGAGGGGCGGAGTCGCGGCAGGAAAAAGCGGAGGTGCGGACGGGCACGCAGGCAGCAGCGGCTGGCAGCCCCCAGGTGCACAGGCGGCAACTAGCAGACCCCGGGCACGGGGTGACAACTGTGCAGAACCAGTGAGGCCACACAGGGCAGCTGGCTGACCCGGTGGTCCCACATTCACGCGCAGATAATCCAGGCAAAGGGGAAGCGGTGAAAGGGATTGGAATCTGAGAGTGAGCGGAGCAAGCGCCATTTTCTCCTCTCAGACCCCGCCCCCACATACAGCGTCACTACCCAGCGACTGGGCTGTCCCACGCTGCGGAACACCTAAGGCTCCACCCCTCACTACATAACAGCCGCGACTAGACAAAAAGAAAAAAAAAAACAGAAATGAAAATGGCTCAAACCAGAGAACAAATCAAAGCCCCAGAGCCAATTTATCTAAGTAATGAAGAGATAGCCAACCTATCAGATGCACAATTCAAAACCCTGGTGATCAGGATGCTTACAGAATTGGTTAATTTTGCTCGCAAATTAGATGAAAAAATGAAGGCTACAATAAGTGAAATGAAGAAAAATGCATGGGGAACCAACAGAGATGGGAGGAAAACTGGGACTCAGATCAATGGAGTGGACCAGAAGGAAGAAAGAAACAACCAAACAAAAAACAAGAAAGAAACAAGAATTCAAAAAAATGAGGAGAGGCTTAGGAACTTCCAGGACATCTTGAAATGTCCCAACATCCAAATTATAGGGGTACCAGAAGGGGAAGAAGAAGAGCAACAAGTGGAAAACTTATTTGAACAAATAATAAAGGAGAACTTCCCCAATCTGGCAAAGGAAATATACTCTAGGAAGTCCAGGAAGCTCAGAGAGTCCCAAAGAAGTTGGACCCAAGGAGGAACACACCAAGGCACATTATAATTACATTACCCAAGATTAAAATGAAGGAGAGAATTCTAGAAGCAGCAAAGGATAAAGGCAGAGTCATCTACAAAGGAGTTCCCATCATACTGTCAGCGGATTTCTCAAAAGAGACCTTCCAGGCAAGAAGGGGTTGGGAAGACATATTCCAAGTCGTGAAAATCAAAGACCTACATCCAAGATTGCTCTATCCAGCAAAGCTGTCATTTAGAATGGAAGGGAAGATAAAGTGCTTCTCAGATAAGGTCAAGTTAAAGGAGTTCATCATCACCAAGCCCTTATTATATGAAATCTTAAAGGGACTTATCTAAGAAAAAGAAGATAAAAAATATGAATAGTTAAAAGACAGCAAACTCACAGGTATTAACAACCACACCTAAAACAAAAGCCAACTAAGCAAACCACTACAACAGGAGCAGAAACACAGAAATGGAGATCACATGGAGGGTTAGCAATAGGGGAGTGGGAAGAGGAGAGAGGGGGACAAGGTACATAGAACAAGTAGCACAGACGGTGGGTAGAAAATAGACAGGGAGAGGGCAAGAATAGTGTGGGAAATGTAGAAGCTAAAGAACTTATGACACATGGGCATGAACTAAAGGGGGG